>JAUEJK010026820.1:0-12811 GCA_032274865.1 Eryngium alpinum
ATATATACCTCACACATCTTCATATTTCCCCTTTCCTTTGGTTGAGCTACTTCTTCGGCCTCATTTTAACTGGAAAGATATGTGTAGAGGTGAGCGAACTAGTGCTCAACAATTACTACTAAAGTCAAAGCATTTGAAAAAAATGAACATGGATTTAAATATAGGCCAAATTAGATTTGTAAAAGAAC
Organism: Eryngium alpinum; assembly: GCA_032274865.1. Classification (NCBI taxonomy): domain Eukaryota; kingdom Viridiplantae; phylum Streptophyta; class Magnoliopsida; order Apiales; family Apiaceae; genus Eryngium; species Eryngium alpinum. Next base: position 189 of record JAUEJK010026820.1, read on the forward strand.
ACTTATAATTATCCATTGCTTAGATGTACTCTATTTTGAACCAAAGCATGTTGATTCGGCCAACATTGTGATTACATTTTTCTAAGTTATCATTTCCTCAGAGGAAGAAGGAATACGAAATTAAAGAATTGATAATTAAGTAGATATCCAACTGAGCAAAATATTCTCCGATCCACTACAGGTGATCAGCTTGATAGCGGTACCCCCCATTGCATGCCACGTAATGGTCGCTCATTAACCAACAATCGCTATGGCTAAATAGGTCATGCATTCTGTTGCAGCCTGATTTTTCCCCAAAGTAATTGCTTCGCTCAGTGGATCTTGAAGTATTTGTAAATTTCAACATAATTTTTTTATCCAGACAATCAACTCCAAAATTCATCCAATAAGAGAATATCCATCATATAAAAGAACTTCGAATTATAACATAATTACATTTAGTTTACACCTAAAGCTATTATTTGCTCGAAGAATAATTATGAATAACATAACAATTATAAGAGATAAAAGGAATTACTAGACTTGCCTCGGGTGTTAAGTCTTCTACCTATTATCTTTCGGATTTTTATTTTTTTAATCTTTTAATCTCCTCATGCTCATGTTTTAGTCAAAAATAATGATTCTTCTTAGTTTCTAGAAAAAGACATGATATACAAAGATCAACTTACTTTACACCACTAAGCCTCAAAACACTAGTAAACAAAATAACATCTACCATAATCTCAACATTACACCTCCATATAGGTTACCTAGCACTTAGACTCTTGCTCCTGTGTATGGCCACTAACAAATAAAATGCCTCCTACTTTAATTTAGTTAAAAAAATCACTAAAAATAAATTAGAACAGAGAGTAACCAAGTTTAGGATTATATATATATATATATATATATATATATATGTGTGTGTGTGTAAATACACACATCTATTCATTACTTCCAAACTTTCAACCCAATAATTCAATAACATTCAAGTAAGGTGGTTGTAAAATCCTTTACTACATAAAGTATATCTTTATAGAATTTATTGATTTTTATAAGTTGGATCACACCTAAACTTTGTTGGACCAGAGTAAACACTTGCATTACTAGCACCAAACTACTCATAAATGTTATCATTTGGAACTCACTAAAAGTTCAAAAACTATGATTCAAGAAGTATTACATGAAGGATGATTCCATAAGTTATAAAATGTCTTTTGTCAATTAATTACCCCTCCCACCATTTAGCTTAATAGTACAAGAGACATTAATATGCTTGTGGCCATATCTAGGTTGACGACACTATCTTTCCTCTATATAAAAATATAGAACATGGAGAACCAAAACAATACACCAATGATGAGCTAGTTTCACTCCCAACCCTCACAATTCTTATAAAATACTTTTTACTTGCCTAACTACTACCTTAGTTTCCCCCATCCAAAACTCTAATTCTTGATAGAAAAAGACTCGATGCAATTAAAAGATTATACTAACCTACTTGCTAATTTTAACAATTTTAGAATCAACCCCCCAAACACATCTTGTATACCCGATATACAAATTGAAATCTCCGAACTTAAATCTACTAAATTACATGATTTAATAAGTTGGTACTCCTTCAAAAAATTTAGATTTCAAAAATCTAGAGGTGAGTACTACCATAATAAGAATAAATCATCAACATAAATTAAGAGCCAGTTCATACCTCTTTAACTTCAAAGCACAAGATATATATATATATATATATATAGGTTAATCTTCTCAATCCTCGAATGAAGACAACCACTTGTATCTATCTACCTATTCAGTTTTGATATTCAAGGTAAATATTTGAAGGAGAAAGCTCAATTAGAAAGGAATTTATATAAGCTTCCTAAAGTCTCCTCCTGTTCTTCCTTCGCTTTCCTCCCAAAACCCTCATTTTCGCTACTCCAGTTCTTCTGGACTACTCCATTCTCTATGTAGGTGAGTTGTGGATCTACCTAATAACTCTACTGATGTCTAGAACTCTCCAATATAATAATAATAACAATACTTAGTTAATTAATTTTAAAAAATCTAATAATCTTATTTCCCAACAACCACCTAATAATCATATCATCCTTCACCAATATAAATTTAATAATAGTAAATCCCAACACATAATTTTATTAAAGGTTTGTTACCATAAATTGCTACAATTAATAATACTAACACAACACCTAAAACCACGATGGTACCCCTTTAGACTTTGATTTCACTTTTACTTATATTATATATATATATATATATAATATTCATTGTTATTGATTTTCTTATATTCTCTCTAAAATATTAACGATAGTTATTGTTTAGAAAAATGAAAATATAAGTATTTATAAGTTTAAGATGGATTCTTACATTGCAATAATTGTTGTTAATGACGGCGATGAATATTTGAAGGATGACAGGCCTCTGTGCTCAAAGGAAAAGTATTTGGAGTGGTTCCGACGGAAGTCTAAGCTTAGAATTCAACCCCCTCCTAAATGGCAGACAAAAGATTACATGCCTCAGGGATTATATGACAATACCAAGGCTTTGGAAATGGTAAGTAGCTTAGAATATACTGTTTTGTTATAGTTTAACCTTGTATACTTCTGTGTTCGATTGAGTAGGTTCTGACTTTGGTTTATATTACAGATGGATAATGTAATGAAGATCTTTGAGAGGTTGGAGGATGATGGCATGCCTCCGGTTATGTATGAGGTGTTGCCTCAATTTTTGAAAGAATATGACGTGTTTATGATGGATGTAAGGGGACCAAGATATAAAGGCCTAAGTTTGTAAAGATTGACTTCACTCGGGACCAAGAGCCGGATGCTGATAAGATTCCGGAGAAGGAAAATATTCCAGATATACCAGTGGTAAAGAAAGATAAGGCAGTTGCAGCCCCGATGTCCTGGATTAGACATAGAATCATCCAACAATTGATGGTGAGGCTGGCTGTAGACAGAAGGAGAAACAAGGAGGGACTGTTGGTGATCACTTGAATCTGTTATTGGTTGGGGAGAAGTGTAAAATTGAAGGAAAATCCAGTCACATGAAACGGACAAAAATAGAGGTGAGGAGGCCTCTCCCATGTCAGATTGGGCTGCCGAACAAGATGTTAAAAATTGAGAAGAAAAGATTTTGGATGAAAACTGGTGGTCAGCACGTGCGCATAAGGGGGGTGAGGATGATGATTTCTTTTCGTTAGAACATCCCGATAAGTTGTACACCTTAAGGAGGAAGCATCGTCAGTGTTTGGGAAAAAGGAAGTGGATACATGACATAGTAATGCAGGCATACATGTTGTTGATAAAGGACCGGGAAATGATGCTGGATCTGGGTGGTCACCAATTTTAAAATTATTTCTACTTTATTCTCAGTTATTTTCTCTGCTACGCCCCATAATATGTGTACAACAGCATGAAGGAAGAACAAAGACTTAAGTTTTATAGAGGTTGTGTAACTAATTGACCCGATAAAGCCATTGAAGCTCTCATACACCAGAGATCTTACATCTTCTTTCCAGCCTACTGCAATGAGCACTGGATTTTGTTTGTGTTTTATGTTGCAAAGTGGAGCGTGCTTGTGCTGGACCCATTAGGAGATGTCCATCTAGTATAATCTTTCGACAGCAGTGTCCTACTTATTTTCTCGCTATGGTTCGTTACTAGCAAATTGCTTCTTTTTGTTGCTTTTGCTACTTTCAAGATGGATTGAGTTAGCTATTGAGTTGGATTAGATTGCCTAGCTGTTTAAAGTTAATGTGTATATGATAAAAAGTTTATCCACGAGCTCTATTATCCTTACTTTGTATAGCTTTGTGATGCATTAGATGGTTTTGAATTCGGTGATGAGTTGGTTTTACCTGATTTTATTACATAGTTTTGTATGTTGTGTTTAAGATTTCTGTCTTTATTGTAAAATACAGGAGAATGTAGTTCTGGATATGCTGAGGATGACCTATCCAGGAAGATTTCCCGCCGAAACACCAAGAATATTTACAAATGTGAGTCGTCCGAAGCATAAATCTTTATGATTGCGGGATACTTGTGATGAAATACATGGACTCTATGTTTCATGGTGTAAACTTGAAAGAAGAGCAATGGACTGAATTGGAGGCACTGAATTTTTGGTATCGCATAGCACATGAGTTACGGACTTGTAGAGCTCGTAAAATATCACAAAAGTATATTAACTTAAGGGTCCATGGCGACCAAAATATATGTGTTTATGTTATTGTTGTTGAACTCTATGTCAGCATTTAGGCTGTTAGTAGTGTAAGTCCTGGAAAGACTGTAATGCCTGTTCTTTTTTATGTTGGGAGTTAGGAGGTAGCTTAACCATAGCATGCGACTGATGAAATATAGGTGCAGATATACATATGCGAGTGATATATGATCCATATATCAGAACATTTCCTTTGTAGTGATAATTTATATTTAAGTATGGGGTATTATTTTTGAGTTATGGTTCTGTTGAGTGACTTCAATTCTTTCTTCCTCAATTTATAGTGATAATGTGTATTTGAAACACCCTATCAGAACTTTCAAAAAAGAAAGAAAGAAAAAGAAACACCCTATCAGAAGTACATAAATGGCTCATTCCTTTCTTGTATTGGGAGTTAGCAGGTTCATGTTCAAAATCTTGCTCCCATAGTTTAGGTAGAGTTTTCATGAACAACTTAGTTAATAAACTTGAAAATCATAACTATTTCGATTTTAGTTATTTGTACATTCTAATTGCAGTAATCAACATATAATATTACAAAGATATTATAAAATAAAAAAGATGAATTTTTTTCGTGTCTCAGCTAAGCTTCATATAGTCCCACTTTTAAGGGGTTCAAATTCGAAGTGTCAAAATTTTATATTTTTAAAGAATTATATAAAAATTGAGTGGATCATATAACAACAAATATTAATGTATCTTAAAATTAAATTAAATTTAAAATTTTAATAAGTGAGTTATTAAATATTTATGATTCATATTAAAAAATAGGAAAATAAATACATTTTATTATTTTAATTTATTTATTTTCACAAAATATTAAGTGTTCCAATTAATACTTATTTTTAGCACCCATACATTGGTCACAAAACATATTTTCAAAAATTAATGATCCACTTAATTATTTGACAAATTAATTATATTACAAATTATTAATATGGTATAATAAACACCGGGAGATGACATATGACATGACCTTGTCCTAGCCCAACTGGTAAACCACATTAATACTTCCACACCCAATAGGTAGGGGTGAGTAAAACTGAATCGAAATCGAAAAATCGAACCGAATCGTTAATTTCGGTTCGATTCGGTTCACTGTTTTGGAACTGTAATAAATTTCGGACCGAACCGAAAAATCAAAATTTTAATAATAAAATAATATATTTTTATATTATATTATATAATATATATAAAATAATAAAAAATATATTATATTATTACAAAAATTATTATTATTTTAATAAATTTTAATTTAACCAAAAACCGAACCGAAAAATCAAAATTCAAATGGTTCGATTCTAAAATTTTAATAGTTCAGTTTTTTATTGTGGACCGAACCGACCAAATGCTCACATCTACCAATAGGTCATAGGTTTGATTCCCGGACGGACATTTTTTTAAATTTTGATTTCCTTGCAGAACAAATGTTACATAATGAAAATGTTTGTACAAAATAGCTAAAATAAAGTACAATATAAATTTTAATAGACCTCAAATTTGAACCATATACGCTACTAAGTTTATCTTAATCATCCGTACGGTTGGATCGTTAAAATTCAACTAAAACATTTTTGATATCAAACGCTAGATTCCTCATTTAACCCTCATACCCTAAATGGTTAGTATTTGTATTAGGGTTCAATAAATACATTACTTAACTTATTTGTTATTGGAAATATGAACCATGATGATGATGTCAATTCACTGCAATGTAGTTTAGGGTATGACTATACAATTCAAAGTGCAGTACCACTTGTATACCTGTACATTTACAAAAGAATAACAGGAAGCTTGGACACTGCATGTGAATAAATAATAATACTGTAGTTCCAATGCTGTTCAGGACTTAAACACTGCACCTACTCTCAATAAATATAAAGGTATTGTTCAAGAGTGTTTTTGTTTTGTACTTAGTCAAGTAGTTAGGTCTGTCACATCTGATGTGCCACATGAAGTGAAGACTTAGCTTGCAGTCCAAGTTTGCTACTACAGTACCTGGAGTTAGTTCTAATCTGAAGACAAAGGACAACACCTACAAGCTGGATCAAAATTGACCAAGGAGACAAAGAAAGTGATAGCTAGTTGTTGTAGCTAGAGGACAAAACTGCTTTACAGATTCTGCCAGAAAATTGAAACTTTGTGATTAGCCAAACTGGAGGGACCACTTAAATATCAGAGTTCTGTTTTCTTGGATCACAACTGTGGGCAGCCAACTTATGGACAAAGGTTTACCAGATTTGGGAAGCTGCAACTTAGTAGCTTTATTGTCTCACTGCTAGTTTAGGTAATCTGTAATTCAAATAGTTCTGTTCTTGTATTATTTTCTTTGTGAAGATTTTCTAGTAATTTTAGAGAGAGAATATCTTTTGTAAACTGGAAGAGCTTCATTGCAGACCAACTTAGTTTGGTATACCTTTTGTGAAGAGGTTAACTTCACTGCAGATAATCAATTCTAACAAAATTATTTGATAAGTTTTGTTTGTTATTTTACTTTTTTCTTTCATACAGCCTATACACTTATATCAGTTCATACACAGATCTTGATCTTTGTTTATCCTTTGTGTTGGCACTGCACCTTTGCTAAAAGATTTGTAAAAATCTTTAAAGGTGCATTCAACCCCCCTTCTGCACCTTAGAGCACATAAAGGATCAAGTGATGCTGGTTATGCTGGATGCAAAATGGATAGAAAGAGTACTTCCGGTAGTTGTTAGTTTCTTGGAGGGAAGTTGGTCTCTTGTTCAACAAAAAGCGACATTCTGTGTCAACAAGCACTGCAGAGCTGAGTACGTTGCTGCAGGAAGTTGCTATGCCCAGTTGCTATGGACGAGAAATCAGTTGATGGACTTTGGGCTGGTTTGCAATAAGATTCCTATTTTCTGTGACAACACAAGTGCTATAGCTATAACAGAGAATCCAGTTCAGCATTCAAGGACCAAGCATATTGATGTAAGGTATCATTTCATCAGGGAGTATGTGATGAATGGGATTATTGAAATTTACTTCATTCCCACTGAAAGACAGCTGGCAGATATATTCACTAAGCCTCTTGATGAAGCCAACTTCACTAGACTTATAAGTGAACTAGGAATGTTAAACTTTAAGTGACAAGTTTCGAAGTTAAATATGTACTGTAGTGTCATTACTTAACCATATACTCTGAATGATTGATATCACTGTAATGCTAATTGAATGAGTAACCACTTCAATTTATTTTGTTATTATGTTATTCATTATGTTTACAGTCAAAGAGTCAAGAACTACACTTTACTATAAAGATTGCAGTCCTCACTTAAATGACAGTTAAACAGTATCATGCAGTGTCATTAGTAAACTAATATACTTGAAAATAAAAGTCAAATATTCTAAAGTTCTTAGTTATTGTAATTTTCATTTTATCTTTATATGCTTTAAATGTTTAAAATTTCTTCTTGTTTAAGCATTGCAGTACTAGTAATTATTGTGTTAAAGCATATGTCTATTTCTGTAATCAATTTGATTTCTTGTTTGAAGTGCCTACTTGTTGAAGTCTCATAACTGGTTGAATCTTTATTTGGGAGTATTTGCTTAAAAAATATTTCATAAAATTAAAATAGTTTTATTTTAATTAAAAAGAAATATGTTACGAGTATAGTTTTAAAACTGAAATTGTATTTATTTGATTAGAAGACCTATCAGTTAGACTGCTTTCACAACAATTAATTTTTTCCATCTTCCAAAACAAAGTTACACTGAACCTAACCACCATTTAATGCTTCAGTTAATTTCTAGGAAAGACTTAGTTATTTTTTTTCTTCTATAAAAACCCTTCTTCAAAACTAGTTTGTCATATCTCTAATCTCACAGAAGAAAATTGAAGCATTTTTGGAAATTTTGAATTAAATTAAGGGCAAGATCGGATGCTAGGAAATTTTTGAAAGAAGAAATCTTTTATTTTGTCATCCAATCTGAGATCTTCCCATACCCATCAAAATATTGGATTTCAGAAAATGAAATTCAATCTTCGGATTTTGATTCTTATCTAATGAGGATTCAAGGGTCCTCTTCTAGAAGCCAAGGAAAAAGGGGGTGCTTTTTTATCAGAATCATCTTCAACACCTCCGACCCCCTTCCTTTCCTAATTCCTTTTCGGGCTTCTAATTTTTTCATCTGTCAAATCATCCTCCACCCATCCCTTCTAATTTTGGGGTGAAGGATTACAAGTTTATCTAGGATAATTGTCAACTAGAAGACCAATATATGTTCAAATTAGGTTAAATTGTAATGCTCTGAGTTGTAATTCTATGAGTTGTAATTCTATGAATTATAATTTTACTTAATGAAATGAATTTGTTCTATGTTCTTCAATTATTGTGTTGGAATTTATGTTCTGCATTTATTTAATTGTTATTCATAAATCAAAAAGTCATAAATCAAAAAGCATAAGTAACATTGTTTCTCTAATTGGTATAAATTAACAACTTACACCAAGTTAATAGAGATTCCGCTGTGACTTAAGGATGCTAACATTTTCTGAAATATATATATATATATATATATATATATATATATATATATAAATGATCCCTAGTCACTGCACAGAGCCATGACCATAACCAAGGTGGCTCTGATTCCCCTGCAGTCCCTAAGGAACCTGAACCCAAACACTCTTCAAAAGCTAAAGCATCCTCTTCTATGGCTAAAGATAAAGTCACATGCACAAAGAGGAAGCTTATACTAGCCAGTGATTCAGAGTCTGAGGGGGAGCCATTAATAAGCTCTGCAAGTGAGGGTGTTTAAAGGGAAACCAACTTAGGTAAGGGAGAGAAATCACAAATTACCCAAACCTATGTTAGGAAAACAAGAATGAAAAGAATGACAAATGCTGCAAAGAAAAGAACAGGATGAGGAAAAAGAAAAAGAATAGAGAATAAGAGTTCACCATACAAGAGGGCACATACTGACACTGCACACACAGAGTCAGTCCCTTCATTTGATGATGCTCTTTCATCTTCTCCAAAGCATTAACCAATTACTCAATCTTCACCAACTTCTCCTACTATATATTGACATTCTTCAGTAGGGATGGATGACACTGCAGTTCGATCTCCTACAAATCCTCAGTTTTCATCTTTCATTGAGGAGCCAACACTGGATATATACCCACAACTGAAAATATGGAAGAAGAAATAAGAGTGGAAAGTGAAACACTTCATGATTTTCTTAATGTGGAAAATAATCCAATCACTATATTCTCTTTAGTAGTGGTTACTCCTGAAAGGACTGCAGTTGATCTTGTAGTTCCAGTTTCCACATCCTCTCAAGCCACAACTCATGGATCTGCAGTGATTGCCCAATCTGTCATTTTTACAAATTCTACCATTGTCTCTACTATCCTAACCTCTACATCTTAAGAGGTGAGAGGTGCAACGCCTTCTAGCTTGCCAATGGTACTTCACAAATCCATTGATGTCCCTTCTTTCACAAGCACTTCATATTCTCAATCTGAAGCTACAGAACAAGAAGTGGCTCAAGTTCTTGCAAATCTTTCAGCATATTTTGTAGCTCAGATGCAACCTTAACCCCAGGCAACCCTATTTTTCTATTCATTCTAGTGTTAGAGAGAAAATATTGAGAGAACAACATAATGAATAAGAAAAAGAGAGGCTGGCTAACCCTAGAGAGGGCCAGGCAAAAGGAGAGCCTTTAAGGTTGACCTTAGTAGGTCATAGTGAGGTTGTGAGGATTTCTTCTACTATAAGTGACACCTTAGTCACTGCAAGTACTTCTCCTGAAATACTTATCCCAATTGCAGTGTCTGGGGAACCCAAGTCATTTGCAGTTCCACTAACAACTACTACTTCTTTAACTTCTACTTTTTCATCTACTTCTACACCTACCACTACACCAAAAATTCCCTCAAATATATTACCCCAAACTATTCTACCCACGGTTACAGACTCCAACTTGGTTATCTCAAAAGTTTCTAAACTGGAAACTGAGGTTACATCTCTTAAGTCAGATGTTAATGAACTTAAAGCAAGCTCTGAAAGGATAGTGTCTAAACTGGCTGAAATTAAATCACTCATATCAGCTCTACTGACTTCTCAACCCTCTAAATGCAATGATGACGCCAAAAGGGGGGAGAAGAGTTCACATGAGGATAGTGATGTTGAGGAAGAGTCTGATGGTTCAATCGGAGGTAAGGGTGCTGCAAAGAAGAGAGGGAATAAGGGTGTTAGTAATCTGCCATGGAGTTATAAGGAAGGAAGTTCTTCTAGCTCTAGTTCTAATGGGAACAACTCAAGAAATTCTGGGTCTCACAGAATAGCTGGTGAAGCTATGGATGAGGAGGAAGGAGAGAGTGTGAAAGCCTTGCAGTTCTCAGGCTTTGGAGATGCAGTGTCAAACTTAAGCAGTCTTGCAGCTGTGCCTGTCTATCCAATCCTTGATTTGCCTGTTACTACAATTCCAGAACTGTCTAAAAGGGAAAAGATGATCTTAAGGCAGCAAAAGAAGCCTCCAATTCAGGTCAAGCAGTATGCAGGAGAATCTTCAATTAGAGGATCTGCAGTACCTTTTGAGAAGCCTAAGAAAAAGAAGTTCAAAATTCTGGAGGTTGTTGAAGAAGAAAGGCCAAAAGGCAAAGGTAAAGTCAAGGTTGTGGAAGTTGAGAGAGATCTTAATAATGATAAGGCTGGAGCTTATTTCCAATCCTTGTTGGCACAAGAAAGAATAGCTGCAGATCCAGCAGAAAAAACTCAAGGTTTTATGGGCTCTGCAATTATCACTGGGGCATGAACAACTTCAAGTAAATTAATGCAGATTCTTTCAGATGAGGCACTGGCCAAATATCTTGAAGGCTTTGTCAATGATGAAGAGGACTTTGCACTCTCAGATTCTGAAAGTCTTGAAGAAGTTGAAGTGCCAAGTGTCACTGAGCCTGCAGTTCCTGAGAATCCTCTTATAAGTTTCACTGCTGAGGAGCTAGCTATTGCTGAAGCTAGGCAGAAGATATTCGATGATGTTCAAAGGGATGTAGATCTTGCTAGAAAGCTTGTTGAAGTTCCTAAGAAGCCAAAAGCAAAAGTTTATGTTTCAAGAAGGAAAAAGAAGAAAGGCTTTGTGGCTAAGGAAAATCCAACTCAGGAAGGTGATATAATTGATCCTAAGGAATTGCTGAGAATAAAGAAGGAAGAAGTTAGGGAAGCTGAAAGAAAAGAGCACAAATTAAGATTAGATGCTCTTGAGATTGCAGTCAGTGAAAATGATACAATAGAGTTTGACATTAACTGGAGATTTCTTTCAGAAGAAGATATGCAAAGATTGAAGGCCTTAAAAGCTAGTATCCAAAAGCTGAAGAAGAAGGAAGTGGTCACTGCATCAGTTGCAGTTTCTCAAGATGAAAGGACCAATATTTCTTCTGCAGTTCCAGTCTTACCACTAGTTTAAGTGTTATCTCTCAGCCAGAGCGCTGCATCTCAGATTAAAGAACCAGTTCCTAAAGTAATTCCTCCAGCATCTCAGATCCTACAATTTCCCAAGTCTCCAGTCCACTTATCTCATAATATGGATCTCTTGGATTATCTCTCAGACATTCCAGCTAAACCAGTGAATCTTTACATTTATGTTTCAGTGTTTAGAAAACCACTTGTTGTGTTAGAATATGCAAAAAAAGCTGTCTCCAGGAGAAAAGGTTGTTACATTTTGGGAGAGACCTTCAAATATCTATCATAGGAGTCAAAGTTAGTTGAAGGCCATCTATGTAAATCATTATGATCACTGCAGTCCTGGTGATTACAAAAATATTCAAGGGCTCATAATGCCTCATTTAAATTCTGAGGATCTTATTGGGAAGATTGATTATCTGGCAGCTCAAGTGAAAGGAATAAAATGGAGGATAACTGGGAAGTTAAGAGGAAGGAATCAAGCTGTGATTCTACATACTGCATGGTTAAAGAACAAGGCAGTGTATCAGTTGCAAGACCTCAAAGATCTTATAAGGATGGGAGAGGAAAACTGTGACTTTTTGATCAACAAGCTGAATATGTTCATCACTGTAAAACAAAGGGAAGCTGATTGGATTGAAAAGAACAAGCTTGAAGAACTTTCCTTTGAGGCTGAAGTTCCTTAATTCATCTGGAGTAGAGGATGAATTCTTATACTATAAAGATTTTGCTTCCTATCCTCAAATAGAACTGAACTACATTCTTGGTCTGATCAAAAACTTGTAAGATTCCACCTTCAAGACCTTCTATCAAGTACTAAAGCTGGATCTGGATAGATGCAGCAGTGGTCTACAAAGGCTTGGGAAAGTGATTGAAGGTAATGAATCAAGGACCAAATGTGGCATTGGATTTGATTGGAATACTTCTCAGATAAGGAATTCTAAAGATCCCATCAAATTCATCAGCTCTGGCACATATGA
>JAUEJK010026926.1:0-12805 GCA_032274865.1 Eryngium alpinum
AGATGGTCAATTTTCACACACTTAGATTCAGAATTGTGAAAATATGCATTAGACGAAAGTTGTAGAAAATTAAAAACTCTTTCTAAAAAGTCAAGCACCATCGAATTCCGAGTTATATTCAATTTTATACGAAATCTGCAAAAACACCATACTATTATGGACTAATCCAACAAATTTCAAACAATTTTTGCACAGGAAGAAGATGAATAAAGAATTCGTACCTCAAAAGCTTATAATTAAACAAAGAAAGCTTAAACATTCAACAGTCACCATAATCCAATAATTCTTTAGCTAAACACCCTAGTTACCATTATGATCTTCTAATCGTCTCTTCATTTATCTGATTTGATAATTGAAAAAAATCCGTGAGAAAATAAAATTAAAGAACAAAAAACTATCGTAGTAATTCGTTATGATATATTAGATTTATATATGAATTACAGACTTGTATGTTATAGATGGATGAAACCTCGATGTAGAGGAGATGAAGGAAACCTCCGATGTGGAGGTCGATGCAAGCTGGATGAATGATTTTCTAATTTCTATTTATGACCAATACCAAAACCAAGCTTAAGTCCCTTATGCTTATTATATATATGATATAATAGGATAATACTTCTAGTTAATCTTTTTTTTTCAAAATAATCATATTTTAAAATATTTTTACTAAAACTATATTTAATAATTAATTAAACTTTTATTTATTATAAAACATCACCTAAGTTTCATAGAAATTATCTAAAGATGATAGGGAGCATTATGAATTCATAAAATTAGCGTGCGTTTAGTTCACCATTTTAGAAAAATAATTTAAGAAATTTTATGAAAATTTTCATGTATTCTATTTTCTAGAAAATTGTAGAAAGTGTAGAAAATATGTTTAAGAGTTTATATTTTGTTTTCTAGTTATTTTTTATTTGATTTTGAAAATCGTATTTTTATTTGTGTGAAAATTGTAGAAAACAATGTAAAGTTGTCTTCCAGAATTTTCTAAAATATAGGTATAATTTAGAAAATTGTAGAAAACCGTGTTTCCAGTTTTCCAACTATTTAAAGAAAATGGATTTGAACGTGTTTTCACTTTTTTTCATGTTTTTCAACAAAATTTTCTTGGAATACTGGTGTTTCACACCCTTAGTATTTGAACTTGTTATAATACTGCAGTGATACGGTCTGTGTTTGCTTGGATTGAATGAGAGGTGTGAGAAACTAATGAAAATTATATAAGAAAAATTTGAAATGGAAGAGAAGGTTGAAGGAAGATATTAAGAAATTACGAAAGAGATGTAAATTTTTATGACAATTGTAAAGAAATGATGAGAGGAAAGAATGTTTATTCATTTTGAAACTGAGACTGAGAACGAGAGGATGTCTTCTAGTTTAACCAAAAAAAGAATAGCGAAATGAATAAACATTTATAAGCTAAAATATTAGTTAAATTTCGTTCTATTAGTTATGTATTCCATTCAAACCAAGCAAACAGAATATAATATAATAATGCAGATACTCCAAAGTCAACGATCTTGAAATATAAGTGCTAAAAAATTATTTTAATTTACAACTGACTTGTAAGTGTTTTATATCAAGTAATTATTGTTGTTCTTTAATTTTTCAATTTCATTTATTTATAATTTTAATTTAATTTATTAAATTTAATTATAAATAATTTAATTTAAAATAAGTCACACACCTTGAAAATTATTATAAATAATTTAATTTAACATAAAGTCGCAGACTTAGGGAAGTTTATGCAGCTTACCATGATCAGTAAACTCTTTAAGTCCTATTACCATCTGGGGAGGAGAATAGGGAAGTAAGTAACAGAGCAACGGCGATCCTATTCTTTGATAACTAATCGTACGGTAATTAATCATTGGAGATGTGAATCGAATCCTGACTACTAAGTCAAAAATTGAGCTTTATGTTGTGTGATACAAAAATTTCTTTTGGGCCGGTTTACTTTCACTAAGTCAGTCAGAGTCTCCAATGAGGCTGCTGTCATTCTTCCTTTTTTATTTACCGATTCACCTGAATAAGCAGCTGATAGATCCTGATCTATATATCATAGTTAGATTGTCTTTTAAGAGTCCAAGAAATCTTCCCACCTTTCATTCTCTTCGGACAAAGAAAAATGGACTACAATGAACTACTTCTAATTCACATATTTATTGAGGTAAGTGGATTATAGGAGATGGATAAATAATTTTATTTGTAAATGATAATAACACCCACATTGTTAGGGCCTGACTTCCTTATCATCTGGGCTGCTACTCAGCCCATCCGTTACCAGGCTATATTGCTGAACTTAGTCAGCCCATCTATCCTATTTGGCACATGCCAAAAGGGGGAAGACTTCTAGATTAACTACAAGACTAGAGGATAGACTTTGATTCCTATTGATACTCCTAGAGGTATATAAGGTACATTTTCACGCATTTATCACTTACTTACTGATTTCTACATAATACCCGTTATCTGATTCATACACCGGAGGTACACCGGGGGATCAACCCCGCCTTCGTCTTCATTTTGCAGGTTAGCTGGTCATCTAACCGGACGCAGACGAAATCCGACATCAATAACTGGCGCCGTCTGTGAGAATTGTATAGAAATCTTGCTCGAAAGATCTTGTTAAGATGGTAGTAGTAGAAAAAAATTATTGATCCTTTTGTCACGCCAGCGAATCCCCTGCGTACGAACGGATCCGAATTGGCCGCCGCCGGGTTTTGAATCCGATGACATGGCTGGTGCAGGTAGCTCCAACAGTAAAGGTGATCAGCGTCCCCCACTCAATAAAAATATTCTGATTAGCCATACGAAGGAGGAGTTGGCCAAGAGGAAGGAGGTAGAAAGGAGATTGACAGATTTGAGAAAGAAGTAGCTGGTAAAAAAGAAGGAGCTGGCAAAAAAGAAGGAGGCTGAAAGGAGACTCGTAGAAGTACGCAGGGAACAAGAGGCTGCAAAAGCAAAGGACCGTGAGTCTCCGACTCTACTCGTGGTCAAGCAAAAGAGCCGAAGGAACAGGCTGAAAGGCTAAAGGCTAAGTTAAATCTGGAGGATGATCATCCAGAAGGTGAAACTCAGAGAAAGAAAAAAAAAATCCAAAGATGGGAAGAGTGTCAGATCGGACAAGAGAAAGAAGAAAAAACGTAGCAAATCAAAGGAGAAAAAAGGTAAGAGAAAAGGCTTGAAAAAGGGAGGCCACAGATCATCTTCCAGCTCTTCCGAATAGGAAAGTGACAGTTCAAACAGCTCATCTGATCAGATGAGCGGAAGTGAATCCGAAAAAGATATAGAAGAACATATGGCCAATATGGAGAGCCCGGGAACGGATCCAGTGGAGACAGGGTGGGGCCGGACTCCCCTGAAAAACATTGGCGCGCGTGTAAACGAGGTGCTCTACCAACTGAGCTATGGCCCTTAGTGCTTGTAAACTCATTCGCTCTGCTCGCGGAACGGTATACCGAAAAAAGTCCTTACCTTCAGGAGCAAGGGACGGTGGAACAGAATCTCCCCTGGTCAGATCTATTCGGAAACATAATGCGAGGCATGGGATGGCTATGCCTAAATTAAAGCCATACACTGGAAAGACTGACCCGAATGACTTTGTGGTGGATTACGAGAATTTGATGGAAGCAGCTGGTCATGATAAGCGGATGCTCTGCCATCTGTTTGAATCGTATTTGGATGAGGAAGCTAAGAGGTCGTACTACTCACTGGCTCCCAGTAGTATTAGCTCGTTTCGCCAGTTGAAGAAGGCATTTGTAAAGCATTTTAATTTTTACCGGAGGAAAGGTAAGGACACTAGGTGACTAATCAACATAAAACAAAAGAAGGATGAAGGGTTGATTGATTTCTTGAAAAGCTTTAAAAGGGCATGCCAACATGTGAAGCATCTGAAGGAAGAGCAGGCAATGGCTCTGTTGACTGGCAATATGGACAAGGAGAAGCGTAAGAAATTGAGAAGCTCTTTGTATGACTTTCCCCCTAATAATCTGGATGACATCTTCTACAAGGCCTAAAATATAGAAATGAAGAAGGAAACGTTGTATGAACTTGGAGATGATGATGCCGAGCATAGATCATCCAGGTGGAGGAAGAGGGGTATATCTCCGGATAATAGCAGATCAGTCCCGAAGCGCCGTCATCCTGGCGAAGTAGGTCTCCCAGGAGGAATTCAAGGTCTAGGTACAGTAAGTCCAGAAACCAGGCCGACCGAGTGTAAACTCCGCTCAATGCCCCACGCTCTGAGATTCTGGCAGTTATAAAGAAAGCAGACGACTACAGAAAACCCAGGAAACCGAAGAACTCTAAGTACAACCAGAGATCAAACAAGAGGTGTGAATACCACGAGGATTACGACCATACTACGGAAGAATGTTTTAGTTTGAAGAAGTTGATTGAGAAATTAATTAGCAAATGGGAGTTAAAAAAATTTATAGCTGATGATAAGAAAGAAAGGGCTATTGACCGGACAGACAGGAAGGATGATCGCAGAGGTAGAAGACACTCAGATGATGATTCTGATGAGAATATCAGATTGACACCATTTTCGGAAGCAGTGTGCTAGGTAAAGATAGCCAGTCAGCAAAACAAAAGTACGCCAGGGAAGTTAACAACTTGTACAAGAACACTGGCCGACTGAAGCAAAAGTATACCATCAGTTTCACTCAGGAGGACTTTGAAGGAATTGTTTACCCACATGTAGATTCCATTGTTATGTCGGCGGTGGTAGAAAGACATCGAATTCACAAGGTGATGATTGACAGTGGCAGCACAGTTAATATTTTTTTCAAGAAGACATATGATCAGATGAAGTTATCTGGGCAGCAGATGGAACCATGCAATGAAGCTCCTTTATCTGCATTCGGGGCTTTCTTCAAGACAATTATTGGCACTCAACCTGGGACGGCTACTCGGGAGTTGGAATATTATGTGGTAGATGTTCCATCCCCTTATAATATGATTTTTGTTAAACCTATGTTAATTGTTTTTCAGGTGATCTATTCCATACCACATCTGAAGATTAAATTCCCGACTGAACATGGAGTAGGATCAGTTCAAGGTGACCAAGCAGTGGCTAGGGCAATCATGATGGAAGAATCTGAAGCCGGTCGGACAACTGCAAAAAGAAGGGGAAGAAGACCTTTATTGATTAGGGGCTATTTTGATGACTGACTTACCAAGCCGATTGCTGAGCCTGCTGCTGAAATAGAGAAAATAGAACTTGTACATGGCAATAGAGAAAAAATGTTGAGTATAGGCGCTGACCTACCGAGCGACACCAATGAGAAGCTCATAAGTCTTCTACAGGAATTTTCAGATGTGTTCGCCTGGGGACCCGATGATATGCCTTGCATCAACCCAGAAGTAGCAGAGCATAAGTTGAATATGGATCCAACCTGCCGACCAGTGACGCAAAAGAAAAGAAATTTTGCTCCCGAAAGGCAGAAGGTCATAGAGGATGAAGTATCCAAGCTGCTCAAGGCCAATTTTATAAAAGAGATCAGTTATCCAGAGTGGCTTACCACTGTAGTTGTGGTAAAGAAAAAGAACGACAAAGCTCATATGTGCGTAGATTATATAGACCTGAATAAGGCATGTCCGAAGGATCACTATCCCTTGCCAAGTATTGATCAGCTGATCGACGCTACAACAGGCTTATCTTTACTCAGTTTCTTGGACGCATTTTTGGGCTATCATCAAATAGCTATGAGAGAGGAGGATATACCGAAAACAGCCTTCATCACTCTAAATGGCACTTATGCCTACATCAAAATTCCTTTCGGAATGATAAACGCTGGGGCAACTTACCAAAGAATGATAAACAAAGTGTTTAAGAAACAGATCGGCAGGAACATGGAATGTTACGTAGATTACATGATTGTGAAGAACCAAGAAGATGACCATGTGACAGACCTTAGCGAATGCTTCTAGACCCTACGTGAATATAATATGAGGGGCAACCCCAACAAATGTACGTTTGGTGTTCAGTCGAGAAAGTTTCTGGATACTTGGTCAGTCAGAGGGGCATAGAAGCAAATCCAGAGAAAATTAAGGAGATCTTGGACATGGAAGCACCAAAGACCAAGAAATAAGTCCAAGTACTAACTGGCCGACTGGCCGCTCTATGGAGATTCATCTCCAGGTCAGCAGAAAGATCATTGCCGTTCTTTGGAACTTTGAAAGGGGCAAAAAACTTTATATGGACAGACGCTTGCTCGGAAGCCTTTGAGCAGATCAAAGATTACCTGTCAACCCCACCCTTACTCACCAAGCCTGTTCCTGCGGATACCCTGCAGCTCTACCTACCTGCATCGGATCGGTCGGTCGCCGCAGTGTTGATCAAGGAGGATGGAGTGCAAAAGCCAGTATTCGATGTCAGCCATGCCCTAAGGGATGCAGCGCTACGCTACCCAAACATTAAAAAATTAGCCTTAGGGCTGGTCATAGCCGCTAGGAAGCTAATGCATTATTTTCAGGGCAGAACGATCGAGGTAATTACTGATCAACCACTAAAGAGAATTTTCTAAACGGTAGAAACATCGGGAAAAATGACTTCCTGGGCTATCGAATTGGGGGAATATGATCTAGTATTCAAGCCCAGGACTGCCATAAAGGCACAAGCCCTAGCTGACTTCGTTGTTGAGTGTCAATTCTCAACTCTAACGAAGTCTTTCCGGTCAGATGAACAAGTAAGTCAGGTTTCCGACCAGATGGCCAGCAAGTTCTGGACACTATACGTGGATGGGTCTGTTGCAAAAGAAAATTATGGAGGGGTATGATTCTTAATAGCCCGAGTGGATTTAAAGTATGCCAGACAGTGAGGTTTACCTTTAGGGTCACAAACAACGAGGCAGAATATGAAGCCCTTATAGCAGGAATGAACTTGGCTAGAGCTATTCAGGTAGCCCATCTTAAAGCTTATTCAGATTCTCAGCTAGTTGTCAAGCACTACTCAGAGGAATATGAGCAGAAAAATGATAAATTGAATGCATACATAGCAGAGGTCAGACGTCTAGCCAGAAATTTTGTAAATTTTGAATTGACATGAGTTGACAGGCTGGACAATCAGAAAGCAGATTCACTATCTCGCTTGGCCAGCCAGTAAGTGGAAAACTTGGAGGGAAATGTCTATGTTACCACACATAATTCTCCAGCAGTGGGGGACAAACACGTTATGTCGATCTCCTGTTTGGCTAACTGGATGAGTCCCATTGTTGCCTACTTGAAAAATGGTATTTTTCCCATCAATGAATTGGAAGCAAGAAGAGTAAGCAGGTACAAGACAACCAATTACGTGATGGTCAATGGTTCACTATACAGGAAGTCAGTCTCTCAGCCATTGTTAAGGTGTTTGGCACCATATGAACATCAGAAAGCTATAGAGGAAGTACATGATGGGTTATGTGTTGATTATCTGGCCGGCAAGGCGCTGGCGTATAAAATTCTTCGCCAAGGATAATTTTGGCCAACTATCCGAGCTGACTGTAAGGATTATGCTAAACGCTGCCATCAATGCCAAATTCATTCAAATGTGCCAAGAAGACCACTGACTGAATTAATGCCCATCATCAGCCCAGTCCCATTTGCCATGTGGGGAGTAGATATTGTGAGTAAGCTTCCACATTCTAAAGGTAATGCTATCTACTGTATTGTAGCAGTTGATTACATGACCAAATGGGCGGAAGCTAGACCGCTATCCAGCATTACCGAAGCCCAGTATGAAACGTTTATACTATAATGTGTCATATTGAGATTTGGAATCCCAAAAATTATTGTCTCGATAATGGCACCCAATTTGCTGATCGAAGGTTCAGCCAGTTCTTAAACCATTGGGGAATAACGCATCGGACAGCTTCAGTCGGCTATCCCCAAGCCAATGGGCAGGTGGAAAGTACCAATAAGGCATTATTCAGAGGTATTGAGAAACGATTGTTCGATACTAAAGGGCTCTGGGAAGATGAGCTTTATACAGTCTTATGGGCTTACCGAACTACAACCAGGACAGCTACAGGGAAAACACCTTTCCGGTTAGCTTATGGAACTGAGGATTTGGTTCCCATTGAGGTAGGTGTTCCCTCATACAGGAATACCTGCTTTAAGGTGGATGCAAATGATGAAGGCTTAAGGGTTGACAAAGACTTGTTGGAGGAATTGAGGGATGAAGCGGTAGCTCGGATGGCCGAATACCAACAAAGGGTAGCTCAGTACTATGATGCCACTGTTAAAAAGCGCTCATTTAAGGTTGGCGATTTGGTTTTGAAAGAAGTCCTAGATCTAGATAAAAGAGGAAAGCTCATGCCTAACTAGGAAGGTCCATACAAGATTTCAGCTATGCCGTTAATTGGGACATGCAAGCTGGAAACTTTGGATGGTTAGCTGCTAAAAAATACTTGGAACGCAGCCCACCTTCACAAATACTATCAGTGAAGTAGTTATTTATTTCGGTTATATCAATTTCAAATAAGACAACACACTAGCTATGTCTTAAGTTATCCGATCTTATCAAAGGTCGAGCTAAAGAAGACAAGCTAGCAATGTTATTTTAGCATTTTTCTATTTTACAAGCCTACTAGATATCCGACCGGCCATCTCCATTATGGCAGATCGGATAATCGGGGGCTAAGATATTACTTTGTAGTGACTTGATTCTCAGGATTTTGAGAACGTTTATTAATGAAGTTCCAAGTATTCTCTATTCAAACTGTTTGTTATAGCTGTTACTTAATGAACCTGATAGCATCAAAAACTAAATAAAACCTCAACATTGGCACGATTTACAGCCAATAGATGACATGAAATCCTTTATGATCAGAGTGCCTGGACTTAAACATCCAAGCAATCAATACCCAAAGCAACGACTGAATGAGGACACTCGTGACGACGATTGTGCCCCTTTCATAGCTCATGAAAGAGTAACAACAAGACATTCATTGACATGAACTTGAGCCAAGCTACTAAACTAGATAGCCTTTACGTCAGACAAAGAAGTTCTAACAAAATAGAAGATAAAGATATTCGAGCACTTGTTCGCATAGATTCTATACCAAGAGGAAATTGAAAAATATCCAAATATTTATTCAGATTAAATCAAACTGTGCTCTAGTTCGGATAAAGCTAATCCTAGCTCGGATGGTTCCAATACCACTACTGAATTAAACAAGTTAACTTTTATAAGTCCAACTTTCAAGTGAGTACAAATAGACTATCAGATGGCTGGCTACGGATATATACAAGTAAGATAGATTATTCATATGGTCTAAACTAAGTCGAATACTTGCTTATTTATATTGTACTTGTTGCTTTGATCCTACAATCAGACCTTTTGTGGAAATCAGAACAAAAAAACAAACGTAACTTAAATCATGCATACACCCAACTAAGTTCGACTGAAACTCATAAGTATTAAGTACATCGTTACCTCAGGCATTCCCGAGTAAAATAGTATCTTAGACCGAGCAAAAGTACTTAGGAAACAAAAGTACTGTTTACAACTACTCTCGGCATACCCAGAAAGTAGTTCTTCTTCTTCTTCTTCCGATCTGGAGTATCTGGCTCTGACGGCTTGCTCAGCTCCTCGGGCTCATCATTGTCATCTTTATTTTCAACCAATTCAAGAACGTCTTTATTGGGGTTGACGAGATACTCCTTATATGGAAGCTTGATGGTTTAGATCTTCCTAAGGATATCTGTCACACCCCAATTGTCATAGTCAAGCTCAACATTATTTGCTTGGCATTTCTCTTTGTCCACTTTCTTGTCCCGACGACCCACCTGTCTTTCCAAGCAATCATGCCATCTATGGAGATCCGAGCAGAGCCTCTCCGCCTTCTCAGCTCGGTTGGCAGCCTCCTTGTCCCTTTTTTCAGCATCTTGAAGTTGTTCTTCAGCTGTGCTTTTGGCCGATTGAGCCTCTTGAATTATGTCGTTTATCTCCAAGAACTTGTCTTCTTGTTGGGACATGAACAAAATATGAGCCTAAATTCTTGATCAAATACCTGAGTAAGATGGCCTAGCGAATGACGAGTCATTTGAGCTCCGGACATCCGCTCCACGAGCTCTTTATCCTTATTAAAGAAGAGGCACCTGCCCAGATCGGCACCGACCTGAAGCTCGGCACCAGAAGCAGTATGGATATACTGTTCAAGTTCTGATACCTAATTCAAGAGTCCCTTGCCCTTCTTTATCTTCTTGGGTGGGGGCTGAGCGTCATCATCCATCTCAACCACATGTTCTTTCTCTCAGCGTCTGGTAACATGGGTCTTGAGCTATGAAGTTCCCGAGTCGCCCACTTGTTTGGCAGCCGTACCAGATGGCTGAACGGTGGTAGATCCCGCCTTCTCGGCCGCTCTCCTATCCCTCTCAGCTTAAAGAGCGTTTATCCTTTCTCAGTCAAACTTCACCATGACTGCAGAAACAGAACAAAGCGAAAATAAGTAATATTAGCAACCAAACAGACACACTATAACAGTTATGGACGGACAAATAAAGTTAGTGAATTAGAACTCCAATCTCATAAAGGTAGGCATTCGATATGGCCGTAGCCTCCTTCATTGGCTATGAGTATCCAGTCAACAACTTGTTGTACTCCACCTTCTCCTCATCACTTAAAGATGGCTTCTTGGGCAGTGTGATGGTTTTCCAAACAACAAATTTCTCTAGCTTGGGACCCATTATTCAGAACAATCTCTTCTCATTGCCCTTGGTATTGGTCTTAAGCTCGGTCCATTTCTGTTTGTTTAGACGGACAATAAGATGATACAGGCCCCCAGCCGAATCATTGTTCATACGTTAATGAGCGAAGAAGAGTTTTAGGGTAGGGGTGACACCTTTTACCTTACATCTCACTATGAAGCTATTTAGTACAGTGTATGAATTGGACAGAAGTTCATAGATGGCTGTACCTACTTCAGAGAGAAAGGTTTATATGAAATCATGAAGTGGGAAGCGGAGACCACAAGCCAAGTGTAGCTCGGATACTCCAACCTGGCCTAGTCCATCAATGACGGCATAATCAGGTAATCTTTCAGTTGGCTCGGCCGGTATATAATAAAATTCCCGACCGATTGGGTAAAGTTCATAGAAATTTGACATTTGGGCGGCGGTTAGCTTACTAGAAAAATTGAAAGAAGGATATACAGTCTCATCTAAGAACTTGATATTTTTTTGGAGAATTTGAATATGCGTCCGGTCTGTCCGATAGTGTTTGGTCAGGAGATGGATGCTCGGGTGGACCACTAGGGCCTGGTCAATCTACTGTTTGGACATAAGTTGGTTATTTATTTGGTCGGCCACTAGCGCCCGGTTGGTCCTTCATTAGGGTTTCTAAATCTACGAAGTTTTTGGGTATCGATGTGACCTCTCCACCTAGATTGGTATCCAAACAGACTGCTAGGCCTCTAACTATTTGGTCGGTGGGTGTGATACTACTATCTTGAGAAACTAGGATAGGATTTTGCATCTGTAAATAAGAAAAATCCTAAGGTAATTAGGTCGGATATAGCCAACCGACTTGAAGTTCATTTGATCTACCTTTAGGATTGGAGTGTCAGTTAGCAGTTAATACCCATGCGCCGCCGTCAATGAAGCGACGCCGTCATTGATCGCGATTTCAAATACATGTATTTTTTTCTTTTTCCCATTTTTCAAAATTCCAGTTTTCAAAAGCACCATTTTAAATCTAATTTCGAAAGAAATCAATTCGTATTTTCAAAATCGACATCTCCCATATTAATTTTGTGTATTATTTTCACAAATCTAACTTATAACAAGCATTTGGGTGCGATTCATATAGTGTGTATATATTTTATTGTGAATACAACACGATATGCACACACCGCTATGTGTGTCTTGCTGTGTATATGCCAGTATGTGTATATATTATTGCTTGTAATATATGAATGCAAATCCATAAAATTTCCTAGATTAAGAAGGGGGAAAAGAATCAAACCTGAATTTGGGAGCGATTAGCAACTGCGACGGCAGTAGAAGGAACTCCGGTGAGGAAAGTACTGTTTTTCTCTCTCTCTCTCTCTCTCTCTCTCTCTCTCTCTCTCTCTCTCTCTCTCCATAACGTAAATGACTCTTGAAGAAATGAGGGGGAAGTGACATTTGAGATAATATTTAACTACATAAAAGAGTGGCTACGATCTATCCATTTTGAATTTTGTCATAAGATTTTGACACGTGGCCAAGCGTATTGAATACGCTTGCCCACAATGCGCCTCTTCAGTTGCCAGATAGGACAGGTCGTCAGTACGACCTCTGCTTTAATCATTGCAATCTTTGCAGCTCAGTCGGTCGGCTTTGGAGATTAATTCTTAAGTGGCTCCTATGCACAGCTTAGAACCCCTTTGGGGGCTTGTTGGGCTTGACTTCCTTATCATCTGGGCTGCTACTCAGCCCATCCGTTACCAAACTATATTGCTGAACTTAGTCGGCCCATCTATCCTATTTGGCACATGCATAAAGGGAAGACTTCTAGATTAACTATAAGAGTAGATGATAAACTTTAATTCCTATGATACTCCTACAGTCAATGTTGTAAAAATCGGAAATCGGTACTAATCGGTGAAGGGACCGATTAGCGATTAATCGGAAAATCGGGGATTAATCGAATTAATCGGAATAATTAATCGGTACAATATAATATATATAATAATAATATATTTATAAATATGTATATAAATACTTCCTGATTTGGTGTAATATTCCACCCACCAGGCCAGCACCAAACATAATTGCAGTCCCCCCATTTTTTTAATCAAGCCGACAGCCCACACCCCTTTCCAGCTTTCCTCCT
>JAUEJK010027034.1:872-12803 GCA_032274865.1 Eryngium alpinum
ATGGTGCATCTTGGCAGTAGGTAAATTATATTTTCTATCCCTCCTTACCAGTTACCTACCGTAAAGATTGTTGTTCAAATAGCTGTCACCAAAGAGTGGTATGACTTCAATTTCTTTGTCAGAATGTGCTTCTCATCTTCACCTACTCTTAAATCGAGTTTGACATTAATATTAATAAACAGACAGGACTAATACATCAAGGGAGTTGACTTACATAGTATTTTATGCTATCAAAATGAATTGCTCATATGAAAACGACAAAAATTGCAATTTGAAGCAGAAGCTTCACTTTTTGTTGAACTCTTTTTTTGTTTCCCGCTAAATTATGCTTTGCTTATAAACATCAATTTATGATTGAAGTACTTCAGTAATATACGCAAATTCTTAAATTTCACTGAATTTGCGGAGACAGAAAAAATGCTTGTATTTTCAATCATTTTCAAGTGCTTTAGATTTGATTAATTATTTATTATTTTATATTCACAATATCAAAAAATTAATGGTAACCCATAAATATAGAAAAGAAAAAATGAAGAGTGTATTGTAACATCTACAAAGATAAGTGGTGTTTAATTTAATTGATCAGTTTGACCTTGATTGATGTATCTTGATAAAATAAATCCAAAATAAATTTAATAACTTTTTTAATCAATAAATTCGATTGAATAAAAGTTTATCTTCTATAATATTGATATATTAAAAATTCAAATTCAACTCAATTTGTTTATTAAAACATGAGTTTAATCATAAAAATTATGTTAGAAATATAGTTTTTTTATCATGATTTTTTTAATTTTAAAAATTTAACAAATTAGACTTATTTATATATATTAAAAAATTCAAACTAAATTTGACGGCCCACTGGACTGGACTGTAATTAAGTTCTAAACAAATATTATTGAGAAAAATAAATTTCCTACGAAACTTACAAGTTATAAATTGCTTACGTTAAATGGTCAAGAGACTACAAACTCAAAAAAGATTGAGATATACCAGTTACAAAACCCGCTAAACATGGAAAGTTTTCGGCCTCCATCCTATCTAAGCTAGGAGCTTTATTTATTACTGACATGTGCAGTAATGTATAAAGTCATATGCATACGTGGCCACACACGGCTATTCGACCGAATACTACTTCTCCACTATTCTATAACCCAGAAGCTGACAAATTTGAAGAACTAAGTTCTATATTTAGCAAGAATATGAAGTTCGGTGTTTATCTACTTGTTTCTTTTTCTTTCTTTCGATTTTGGTCCTGTTATTAATTAGTATCCCACAAGATTTTCATTTATTGAAATTTATAATAGAGTTTGGTGGGGTATGATATTTATTTAAATTAAAGTTACAAATATCTTGGACCTCTAACTAAATTAAATTTATACTTATTTATTGCAGTCTTGTTGTAAAATATTCTTACAGATTAGAAGTTAGCCATTGAATTCTTTAACTTTTTCCTATATATAAAAGTATATATAAATATGAGTAGAGAGAGGGGAGTTTTAAAAATTAGATTCCGATGTCATTTATGTTTTTGTCTTTCTTAGAATACAGATGGAAAATAATGGTAACTAATCAGTGGTAAAGACCATAAGTGTGAGGTGGTATCAATATATAGTATATAAGGGAAAGATTTTGTGTGTGTGTGTGTTTTTAGACTTTTATTGAGAGAGTGTGCTTTTTTTGAAACAAAAAGAAAAATGAAAATGATTGGCACTATAATTCCTTCAGCTTCTTCATCAAAAAGGGAATCAAATCTCCACCGTTTACTACATTCCTTCACACCACATGTTCCACTCGGGCTAATTCCTGAGGTACATATATGTGATTTCCCTTTTTTTTTTGTTTTTATTAAGATGTAAATATAGAATATTGTCTTAGACATATATATATATATATATATATATATATATATATGTTCATTTGATTTTGTTTTCTCCTTTGATCCACGTGGGCTTAGTTTTTTTTTTTTTCATGAATGTAATGTTTCTAATAAGAATTAGGACATATTAATTTAGCACTTTATTTTATTATTGAACATGTCACACAAATTTCTTATCTAATTATTTATGTAGTCAAATATATCTTTATTATTTAATAAGCTAAGGGACTTGGCTGCTTTAAGATAATATATGTGTGTAGCTTGTGATATTAAAATACAAATGTTCTTATTATATATACTGATGCAGAATATTGTTAATCCTTTTTCTCAATCTGTCATGAAATGCAGAATTTCATCGAAAATCTTAACCGGGAATGTAACCCTCTTGGGAAGCCAATCAGAGAATTTTCCTTACTAAGAGATCTTTGGGGCAGTTTTGAAGAATGCAGTGCCTATGGCTGAGGAAGGGAAGTAACACTAAAAGATGCTAAAAATGTTACGCAATAC
This sequence comes from Eryngium alpinum, assembly GCA_032274865.1. Taxonomy (NCBI): domain Eukaryota; kingdom Viridiplantae; phylum Streptophyta; class Magnoliopsida; order Apiales; family Apiaceae; genus Eryngium; species Eryngium alpinum. The sequence goes on from JAUEJK010027034.1 coordinate 3,259, forward strand.
TTTACTCCATATCTATGGGCTATCCATATCTTCAACAACAAAAGGTATATCTATATAGTTCTTGAATCAGTAATTTGTTTCTTATATCTAGCTTGCAATCAAGTTAATCGTAACTATTTTCTTGTAGAATTCTAAAAAAGGATGGTGTTGGTAGTGGTTCGGATAAGACCCGTTTTCCTTTAGTGAGTGACACAAGTAATGAGCTCGTGAGACCATCAAGTGACAAATCTAGTGACAGTAATTTAAAGGATTCATCTTCTAGAGATTCTAGCGCTGAGAGGTCCTACTTACAACACTCGGGTGATGGTTTGAACTCAAACTCTTATACTGAGTTCTGTGCTAGTGACAATCCACACAACAGGGGCCCTTTCTTTTCGCAAAGTAAATGCTCTTATCGCTGTTTTCATCAGAAAGCACATATTTTCCGCAAAGAAATTTTCATCAAAAGCACATATTTTGCGCAATGAAATTTGATACATATATAAGTTAGATATCTTTCTCACTACAGTTAATATTGAGTGTCTTTACGGTTCACTTAATTGTTTGATACAGATAAATGAACTAGCACGAAAAAAATCGAGGACTTCTGACACTAAAAAGCATTGATTTGGCACAAACTATTATTTATTACAAACTACAAATATTTTAAGTAGTTACCTTATATTTATATATATTAATTGTTTGATATAAAAAAATATTTCCTTTTTATATTATATTAGAGTTGTAAAATCATGGATAATTTTGTAATATTATATTTTTTTCTTTTAAAAAATTCTTCACATCTTTACAAATATTATTTTATATATGTGTGTTAAATAAAAAAGTTGAGTAAATTATTTATCTTAGATACGAATTTAAACTTAAACTAACAGATCAATTTATATTTGGCATTACAAATCCACAAGTACAATAATAACTTGAATCGGAGTTAAAATATAATTGAATATTTGACTGAATTGATGAGGGCGAGAAGATTGTAAATTCGGTACCCACCCGAATTTCTTAAAAATCCTCACACAGGAGGTCTAAACAGGAGGATTTCCATCCCTATTTATTTATTCATTAAGACATTTAATATATCTATTATATTAGACGTTGTGAAATATGAGAGGTTGAAAGTTGAAAATCTTTAATTAATTTCTTTTATATTCATTAACTAAAAAACGAAGGATGATATTGTCAACACATAAGCATCTCATAAAATTCTTATTTATATTTAATAATTATGGGTGCACATAATTGGAGAACTAGTGTTAATTGTAGAAGATTGACAATTTATTTCTATTGTATTGAAATATGAAATAATAAAGGCCCACCTAAAGCTCACCTTATAAACCCCTGTTTACAAATTAACCTATATAAATAGTATATGATATGAAGAAGAAAGGTAAGTTCACTCTGACCCCAAAACTCCCAAAACTCATTTGATTTCTTCCTTTTTATTTCTATATTTCATACACGTATACACATATATTTGTGATATATTTATATGTCGATGTACTGATTATTCATTCTTGAAGTGAAGGGTTTTCCCGCTGCTATGGCTGTGGGTCACCTTTTGCTACATGTTTTGAGGTAGTTTAACGGCAATAAAACGGTGGAGAAAGATTTGGGACTTATCATTTAGCACTAGAACGAAGACTAGAGTGTGCTAATTGAACCAGCGCCTCCTAATACTGACATAAATAGACCTAAAATAAAATTCGAAAGGGTATTACTGACTAATGGGCAGTCAGTTTTTACGAAAATATGACCACAAACTTGGCCTTGATCTTAAGCCCTAATTCACATCATCAAGAGCTCCAACTGCAAATGGGAAATTGTATAGGAGAATAATTCATAGCCTGTTGTACTTGACAGACAAGACTGGACATAGTATTTGCAGCAAGAGTATGTCAAAGATTGTGAAAAAACCTAGCCAAGTCCATCTTATTCCAGGAAAAAGACTACTAAGATAATTTCAAGGTACCAAAGACTTTGGCATGTCATACAAATAAACGAAAGATTAAACAAAAGATGCAGAACTTGTGGGCTACACCGGCAGAGATTCGGTTGGGACAGAAAATATAAATGAAAAGCACTTTAGGTGATTCCTTTCTTCTTGGTACCGGTGTTTTTTGTCACTGTCTCAACTCTCAAAATCAATACACTGTGGCACAATCAACGGTGTATGCAGAATAAATTTCTGCATGTGTGACTGCAAATCAAGCAACTTGGCTAAGGAGGGTCTTGAAAGAAATAGGTGAACCCAAGAAAAACTACAGGGTTGTACAAGGATAACAAATCTGTTACCGATTTTACTTAGAATCCAGATCAATACGTTAGTGGCATCTATCTCGGATCAAAACATTCATCATCCTCATAAACAAAACCAAAGAAAACTACATAAGTACACACACATGATGGGCATAAAAGGATTAGAACCAGACACCCTTGCCTGTGTTGATTAACCTAGTATGCCGTTATCAACATTTTATTCCAATTTGTGAGCCCTCTAGGTCTCGGCCCAAGATAACATATTCAATTAGAGTAGATAACTTGATTTTAAAATTTTGAATGGGTCTCCTACCAAAAAACATGACCAAATGAATTACTAAAATTATCCATAAAAACACAAAAAGCAAACCAAACCAAACCATCACAGTAAAATCCCATAAATGGGTCTGTGGAGGGTTAGACGTACGCAGTTATCCCCATTTGTGTAAATACAGAGGATATTCCCGAAAACTACAAGACCCCTGACTCGACATGATACTGTTACTTTTAAATAATACTAATTAATTAACAAAAATAAATAAAAAGATAAGAATATAATACCGATGGTGTCCAGTTGAAGACCACCAATTTCACAATTATTTGTGCTGGTATTTTTCTGATATATCCACTGCCATTGCTTCTGTTGGGGTAGTAATATTGTCAATTTTTGCATCATATTCCGCTTCCCCCTCAACTTTGTCTGTACAAAAATCTAATTAAATGTAAAGAGATAACAACTATAAAAATAAGAACATGATGCCAAAATGCATAACTTTATGATATTTAATTTCTTTTAACATTTAAAATTTTAAATATAATTAAGTTTTTTTTATTTTACAGTTGAAGAAACAAGCACTCTCAATAAATATATTACAGTTCTTCACCTACCTTCAATGTTTTTGTGGTATCCATTATCGTGGTTGCCAACTCATTCCCACAGCCTATTTCACCTAGTTATACTAGCTTATTGCTGACCACAGGCACACTAATTCTAGAGAGGCTGCTAGATTTATTCTTTTCACGTGACAGAGGCGAGGGTTTCAATTCAAATCTAGAAGGTCAGTGACTTAGGTTAGGGCTTGGAATTGGCAGCTATTTGGTGTCTGTGGTTGAGATGAAGAGGAGTAATTACTGTAACGGAGTATGTGCTGAGATTTGAACTCTGGAATCTGGAGGAGTTTTGGCTGAAGATAGCCTTTTCCAATCGGGTCTAGAGAGGCTATGGGGGAGATTAACATTTTGGGGATCTGATCTAGAAACAATTCAGAATACTATTTGTATAAAAAGTACAAATCGGTATACTCTTAAAAATCGACTAGAAATGAAAGATAACGAATAGGATAGATGAATTAGAAATAAGAAATATACCATCAATAGGCGATGCTATTGAGGCAGGGTGGCACAACCTACTCTCCGTATAAAACATTTATATAGAATATCCTGGCACGTTCTTTATTATTACGAGTTGTTTTTCTAAACAATATAGAATATATATTTATATATATATATATATATAATAATTTCGTTGAAATGTAGAGTTATATGACAAATAAAACAGACAAATATTAAAATGATCTATTACTCTTTATACTAATATATCATTATGATTATACACATACAATATTATATGTATACATATATAATAATAATAATTGAAGGCCCTTTGGTCACCAACTACCATTTTAGTACATTGATTTGGCTATTAGAACATCCTCGTCCCATTAATATATTTTAATTATATATAAAAAGTGAAATTCAGAGATCACCACTAACTTTAACGAAACAAAACATCAGCAATCTTATGAACAACCTGTTTCATCTAAGATTGAATTTTATCAAAGGAAGAAAACAAAAGAAAAAGACAACATTAATTAAAATAAAATTGCATACCTCAATTTTTATTACTGTCCTCATCATCTTCATTGCCTTAGGTTGATATTCACACCTCATTATTTGACGTGAGAAGTGAAGGTCCATGATCAAATCTATGAAGGGTGGTGGATGAGGTTAGGGCTTGCAATTGAGGGATTCCTATCTTCAAATCCAAATCCGATGTAGTTAAGCACGCAAAATATCAGCGATACTAGATATACATGTATATAGAAATAGATATACTTTGGGATCTCATACAAAAAACAAGACACTTACAAATTCCATATAGTTTAAATATATATAGTTCGTGCATAGATCCCATTTATATATATATATGTGGTGTTGCTGACCTGGTCAGACAACCCTAATCTTTTTACCTGATCTTGCAGTGAAGGCAATGGTAGTGTGGGCGGTGATTTGTGGGGTTGTTGTTATGTTGAATCCATACTCACTTATAATTATTTATAGTGAGTGAAAAAAAGGATGGAAAAATAAATAAGATTTCTAGAACTTGTTATTATGTTAAACACGATACAATACAAACAACAGTGGCCTGTAGGATTGGATACACTGTTGACAGAATAAAATAAAGTGAAAGAGGAAATCAAGGACATTATGTTACCAGCACAACTCTAATTTAATGTGGATTCAGTTATTTTGAAAAACAACTAGCCATGATGTGGAGTAGAATAGGAATGGATTAACAGTTTTTGACCTTGTTGTTCCGGTATGAAAGGGACGTTCAATTTCAGTTGACCTTCAAAATTCCCCCGTGATTAAAAGTCACAGACACCACTCCAAAGCTATATATATCACTCTTTGCAGTCAAACGACCTGCATTTTTGTCAATCCATGAAAACATAGAAAATTTTAACTTAGTTATAGGTACAACGACATCACAGGTGACATGACGATATCATATATACTACTACCCATTTTTACGACAAGGTAGGGGAGGAAATACATTATATAAAGTTGACAATCAGAATGATCAGAGTGCCCCAACGAAGCTAGGTGGGAAAGGTCCATCTCCTCCGTCATTCACAAAAGCATGAACTTTATGAGTTAACATTGCAGTTCAATCTTATTTGCTAGTCTTTTATGTTTCATCAACACGAATTGTTGTTCTATTAATAACTTTTTTAATTTGGAATAAGCAAACCACAAAGAATCAGACATCCGAGATTAAGAAATAGCCAATGCCGTTAACATAATACCCTTTTGGACAATAACTAATACAACAGAACTGATGATTTACCCACGAAAAACCACTATTTTCCTCCGTATATATATACATGTTATAATTCTGTTTTCCCTCCTAACTTCGATAATTTCAGAGCTTTTTTCCTCGAAAACACATCATATATAAGATTGGAGAACTTTTCTATCACTAGCTATTTATGGACATTATTGTTATGAAGGAATCAATATTTTATTTTTAACAAGAAAGAGGATAATGAGTGATTTATATCCTTTTTTATGGAGGTATAATTGGCATTTATTTCTTGTAGCAACAAAAAGCATATTAAGTATGTAAATAACTCATGTCACATAACTGGTTGTGCTATTACTTTGCTCAAGTGTGGCAGCATTAATAGTTCCACCAGTCAAGAGGGGAAACCAGAAAACTATATTTACATATAATAATATATGACTTCCATGGTAAAGGAACCAACAGACTATGATATTATTTATTCTCTAAAAATGTATTAAATTTTCAATATTGACCATTTCTAATTTTATTTTTTCTTACCGTGCATTTGTTCGGATGTATCAAATATAAAATTAAGGACGCATAATCATAAAGCTGGAAAATCAAGTCTTAAGTATTTTATTAACCAAAGTATAATTTAGTTCAAAATATATGATAGTATATAAGAACACAAAATTAATACTATAGTTAGTAACATTAATCTTCTGTAGAGATAAGTTATACGACATTGTTATGTTATTTATACTAAGATAAATGATGTCTGGAGATTAAATTAGTGGCAGCTATCTCAGATCAATACATTCATCATCCTCATAAACAAAACCAGAGAAAACTACATATGTACACACACACAATGGGCAACATTGTCTGTGATGATTAACCTAGTATGCCGTTATCAACACTTTATTCCAAATTGTGAGCCCTTGAGGTCTCCGCCCAAGATAACATATTAAATTAGAGCAGAGAATTTGATTTTAAAATTTTGAATGGGCCTCCTACCAAACAACATGACCAAATGAAGTACTAAAATTAGCCTTAAAAACAGAAAAAGGAAACCAAACCAAACGAACACAGTAAATCCCATAAATAGGTCTGTGGAGTGTTAGGTTTACACAGTTTTCCCATTTGTGTAAATAGAGAGGATTTTCCCGACAACTACAAGACCCCTGACCCGACACGATACAGTTATTTGTGAATAATACTAATTAATTAACATAAATAAACAAAAAGATAAGAATATAATACCGAAGGTGGCCAGTTGAAGACCACCAATTTCACATTCATTTCTGCTGGTATCTTTATTCTGATATCTCCACTGCCATTGCTTCTGTTGGGGTAGTAATATTGTCACTTTCTGCATCATATTCCGCTCCCCCCTCAACTTTGTCCGTAGAAAAATGTAATTAAATGTGTAGAGATAATAATTATAAAAACAAGAACATGATGCCAAAATGCATAACTTTATGATATTTAATTTCTTTTAACATTTAAAATTTTAAATATAATTAATTTTGTTATTTTACAATTGAAGAAACAAGCACTCTCAATTTATTCTTAATTTTGTTACAGATCTTAGCGTACCTTCAATGTTTTTGTGTTATCCGTTATCATGGTTGCCAAATCATTTACACAGCCCATTTCACCTAGTTATACTAGTTTATTGATGGCCATAGGCACACTAATTCTAGAGAGACTGCTAGATTTATTCTTTTCAGGTGACAGATGCGAGGGTTTCAATTCAAATCTAGAAGGTCTATGACTTAGGTTAGGGCTTGGAATTGGTAGCTATTTGGTGTCTGTGGTTCAGATCAAGAGGAGTAATTAGGAGTAGGTGCTGAGATTTGAACTATGGAATCTGGAGGAGTTTTGGCTGAAGATAGCCTTTTCCAATCGGGTCTAGAGAGGCTACGGGGGAGATTAACATTTTGGGGATCGGATCTAGAAACAATTCAGAATACTGTGTATAAAAAGTGCGAATCTATACTCTTAAAAATCGACTAGAAATGAAAGATAACGAATAGGATGGATGAATTAGAAATAAGAAATATACCATCAATAGGCGATGCTATTGAGGCAGGGTGGCACAACCTACTCTCCGTACAAAACATTTATATAGAATATCCTGGCAGGTTCTTTATTACTACGAGTTGTTTTTATAAATAATATAGAATATGTATTTATATATATATATATAATGAATTCGTTGAAATGTAGAGTTATATGACAAATAAAACAGACAAATATTAAAATGATCAATTACTCTTTATACTATTATATTATTGTTGTTATACATATAAAATATTATGTGTATATATATCATAATAATAATAATTGAAAGCCCTTTGGTCACCAACTACCAATTTAGTACATTGATTTGGCTATTAGAACATCCTCGTTCCATTAATATATTTTAATTATATAGAAAAAGTGAAATTCAGAGATCAGCACTAACTTTTAAGGAAACAAAAACATCATCAATCTTATGAACAACTTGTTTCATCTAGGATTGAATTTTATCAAAGGAAGAAAACAAAAGAAAAAGACAAGAACATTAATTAAAAAAAATTCCATACCTCATTTTTTATTACTGTCATCATCATCTTCGTTGCCTTAGGTTGATCTCCACACCTCATTATTTGACGTGAGAAGTCAAGGTCCTTGATCAGATCTATGGAGGGTGGAGGATGAGGTTAGGGCTTGCAATTGAGGGTTCCTATCTTCAAATCCAAATCCGATGTAGTTAAGCAGGAAAAAAATCAGCAATACTAGATATACATGTATATAGAAATATATATACTTTGGGATCTCATACATAAAACAAGACACTTACAAATTTGATATAGTTTAAATATATATAGTTCATCCATAGATCCCAAATATAGATATGTGTGTTGCTGACCTGGTGACAGACAACCCTAATCTTTTTACCTGATCTTGCAGTGAAGGCAATGGTAGTGCTGTGCGGGGATTTGTGGGATTGTTATTATGTTGAATCCATACTCACTTGCACTGAAGGCAATGGTAGTGCTGGTCGGGGATTTGTGGGATTGTTATTATGTTGAATCCATACTCACTTAGATAATGAGTGAAAAAAGGATGAAAAAATAAATAAGATTTCTAGAACTTGTTATTATGTTAAACACAATACAAAATAACAAACAACAGTGACCTGTATGATTGGATACACTGTTAACACAATAAAACAGAGTGAAAGAGGAAATCAAGGGCATTATGTTACCAGCACAACTCTAATTTGATGTGGACTCGGTTATTTTGAAAAACAACTAGCCATAATGTGGAGCAGAATAATAATTGATTAACCATTCTTGACCTTGTTGCAGCATGTAAGGCACGTTCAATTTGAGTTGATCTTCAAAATTTCCCCGTGATTCAAAGTCACACACACCACTCCAACGCTATATATAACACTCTTTGCAGTCAAACGACCTGCATTTTTCTCAATCCATGAAAAACATGGAAAAATTTAACTTAGTTGTAGGTACAAAGACATCACAGGTGACCTGACGATATCATATGTACTACTACCCATTTTTAGGACAAGGGAGGGGAGGAAAGACATTATGTAAAGTTGACAATCAGAATGATCAGAGTGCCCCAAACAAGCTACGCGAGGAAAGGTCCATCTCCTCCGTCATTCACAAAAGCATGAACTTTATGAGTTAATATTGCAGTTCAGTCTTATTTGCTAGTCTTTTATGTTTCATCCTCATGAATTGTTGTTCTATTAATAAATTTATTAATTTGGAATAAGCATACAAGAAAGAATCAGACATCCGAGATTAAGAAATAGCCAATTCCTTTAACATAATAACCTTTTGGAGAATAACTAATACAATAGAACTAATGATTTACCCATGAAAAACCACTATTTTCTTCCTTATATATATACATGTTATAATTCTATTTTCCATCCTAACTTCGATACTTAGAGAGCTTTTTTCCTCGAAAACACATCATATATAAGATGTTGGAATTTTAATCTTAAACTTATTATTTAAGTATTTGTTTTATTATTTGGTTTTATTTTTCTAGTAAATAAAGTAGTGGATAAGATATAGAAGTGTTTGAATTAGTATTGGTGGTGGAGATTATTTAGGTAGTTGACTTAGTAGTTGATGCTAGTTTTTAGGCATTTATTTGTGCACGTACTCTAGTTGTTGCTGCATTTTTGTAGCATATAATT
>JAUEJK010027139.1:0-12798 GCA_032274865.1 Eryngium alpinum
GTAGCAGATAAGTTTTATTTGGTAAATTTGGTTTAGTTTTGTATTCACCCCCCTCTACAAAACTATTCTAGGTTTATAATTGTTTAACAGATTTGGCTAGATCTTCATCTATTGAAGAATTATCCCCAGAAGACATATCTCAATATGCCAAATCCCCTGATATACGTGTATCCCCGTATGAGCTAGAGTTATCAGAAAATATTGTATCTCCTTCAACTTTCTTATAATTAAAGGCTTTAATTCCTTTAATTTTAGCTTCCTTTTCATTAGAAGGATCATCAACATTTTCTTTTGAACAAGAACCTTTCTCATAACCAGGTCTAACAAATATATCACTCATATTAAGAATCTTATCCATTTTCATTTTATCTACTTTTGTTTTACTAATAACAAACTTTTTAAATCCAATTCCATTGCACGTTTCCTTAATAAGATCTTTGTTTTAATTAACAACAATCCTGGAGGTGTTGATCCAATCATTGGTAAGTTGTTTTTCTTTCTCATACTGAGTTTTAGACCAACTTTCCCTCTTCTCGGAACACGCAAGTTTATTCTTAATCAAGAGTAATTCTTCCTCAAGATTTGAATAACTGGAGATTTTCTCCTCTAGTAAGTTGTTAATCCCAACTAGATCATTATTAATCTGTTATATCCTTTCAGTTTCACTTAAAGCACTTTTTAAGGTTCTATATAGATCTTTAATTTCATTAGGCATTTCTTTAATTGTGATTAAATAATCAGACTTAAACATATTAGGGGAAATATCAAATTATACCTTGTTTGTGCTCTCCTCATTGAATTCAGTGGCCATCATTGATAGATTGTTGTATTCAACTTTTTGATCTTCTTCCTCATCACTGTCAATCCAATCTTTGCCTTCTGCAATCAAGGCCTTTCCTTTCTTCTTAGAATTCAAGAGATCAAAATACTTCTTCTTATAATAAGAAGCTTCATTCTCTTTGCCTTTCCCTTTGGCTGCATCTCTTGACCTTCATTCATTCGTAAAGTATCCCAATACATTACACTTGTAACACTTGATTTTAGATTTGTCCACCATATTCTTCTGCTCAGCTACATTCTTCACAAATGGTTTCCTTGGACCATTTGGCTTCTTGAACTTCAACCTTGAGAATCTCTTTGCTAAGTAAGCAACAGATTCATCATCCAAATTATCCAATTCTTCAACTGTGTAACAATCATCAGTTTTGGCTTCAGTTTCCTCATCCCCTGATCCTTCATCACTTTCTTCAACAACTTCATTCTTCATCAAAATACTTGGCTCAACATCATGTTTGTATTTTCTCTGAGCCATGAGAGCTACAGACTTGATTTTCTTAGTATCATTCATCATGTCCTATTTTTGCCTCATCTCCATCTCATGAGTTTGGAGATTCCCAAACAAGTCTTCAAGAGTCATTATTTTTAGATCTCTAGCTTCTCTAATAGCTAAGATCTTTGATTCCCAGTTTGGAGGCAAGGCCCTCATGAACTTGTTGTTTATATCGTTCCTTTCATACTCTCTCCCATGAGCCTTCAAATCATTGATGAGTCTATTAAATCTGTTGAAGATCTCACGTAGAGTTTCACCAGGTTTATGAAGAAACCACTTATAGCTTTGGATAAGCATTTGAAGCTTATTTTCCCTCACAGCAGCAGTACCATCACAAATGACCTCAATGGTTCCCAAACCTCTTTAGCATTTTTGAGATTGAGAGCGTTGTTAAGCATATCATCATCAAACTCTTTGTAGAGAATAGCTATGATCTTCCCATCCTTTCCCACTTTCTCTTTCTCCTCATTAGGGAATTCATCCTTGGATTTGATTGTCAGATGTTGAGGGATGTTTTTTCCTTCTACTACTTGTTCCAAAACAAGCTTCATTGGAGCCTCTGGACCAGTCTCAAGATAGTGAAGATAATCATCATCAATGGACTGGAGATGGATAAGCATTCTCTGTTTCTAGAAGAAATACTTTCCCTTCTCAAGGAATGTAACTTTGTTTGTATAAGCAGACATTTCTAAGATCTTTTCAAGCTTTTGCTTTAGCTTCCTGCTCTGATACCAATTGTTGAACACAATAAACAGGAGAAGAAGAAGAAGAAGAAGAAGAAGATTTGTAGAGGGGGGTGAATACAAATCTTTGCAACTTTTGTTATTTTCTGCTTTTTATCCAAACAAAATAATTTAACTGCTTTGAAGATGTATGAACACAAATGAAAACAGATTCAACATAGAGAATTATCAAAGCTTAATTTTATTAAAACTTTGAAGATTTTTCTAAGCAAAGCAAGAATGATTTCTTAGCTACAGATCTGTTTTACAGGCAAAACAGCTTCACAAATCACTAAGCAAGCTATAAATTACTCTTTATCTTTTACAAAACAGAGCTTCTCTCTTGCTAAGTAATTCTCTCTCTTTCTGAATGTTAAGCACACATATAACTAAATACAGAATGACTATTTATACAAAAGAAAAAGTAAATGAGATATCCACGTATGGTGAGGACCACTTGATGTTGACAGCTACAATTTGTCTCCTTCCTTTCCTTGTATATCTAAGCATACTGTGACAGCTGTACATTGGACCACATAATTCCATCCAATATTCTGCAAAGAATAACAAAATAGTGGCTCCTTTTCCAAGCAAACTGCCAGTGGAAATGATTTGAAGATTGAGACTTCATCCCCGTATGGTGGATAGAACTATCCCCGTATGGTGTTCATTTTCCCCTTATCAGCTACTCTCGTCCGGGGATAATTGTTATCCTCGCATGGCTTCAACACTTGGAAACTTTTACCCCTAATGATCTTTCCAGCTGATTTCTTGAGGCATCTTGATCAATGTGGTTATGATCTTCACTTGAGAGAGATAAAATGATGCATGGATTACAACTTGACACTTGCATACTATTGAGTTTGCAAGGTCTTTATTATCTAATGTATTCCTTCTATTCTATACAAGTATGAACACTTATTTTAATCATCAGTTAAGACATCAAAATCATCAGTTAAATACAATTATTCCTAATAGAATGAGTTATAGTTTAACACAAGAGCAAAGAAAAAGATGAATGAATGAAGATTTATACATACATGTAAAAAAACTAATTCAAATTTTGTTTCATTCTTTCTTCATTTCTTTCCAACAAATCAAACACAGCCATAATTCGATAAACAAAACCTTCACGAAATTCTTCAAACATTGACCAATACCTTCTCTTGTTCCCTCATGGCTTAACTTTTTCTCAAACCCGCAAGGGGTTGTCCTACCATCTTGCACGAACCACAAACGCACGTTCGTCGAACCGCAACCTGCAAGGGCCACAAGGGAGAAACCACAACTCATAAAGAGTTAGAAATTATTTCCAACAAATGTTGAATATGATATTCAAACTTCTGACCTGAAGTGCAGCTCTTTACGATTGAGCTTTTGTTCTCAACCTTGGCATATCTTGAACAGGACTTCGGTGTGCTTACTTCCAACAATATTTCCCCTTGTACCCCAAATAGGTAGAAGTGTCTCTGCCTCTATTCTTCATCTTCAATAACTTAAATAATTCTAACCTAAACCTAGTTCATCAGTACAATAAAGACAATCTCATCAATTCTCTGTATTTTCTATATCTTTGAAAAAATTGAAAAAAATAATATCCAGTTCATTAGAATACAAGCAAACTAATATAAAGGGACACTACAGTAGATACGGAGAGAACGAAGACTTCTGCTAAACAAACATGTATATAGTGTTCCTGCTTCGGTTATTTTACTCCATCTATGCCTTCCCGTATCATATAACTTTTCTACATGATAATTAGTTTTAGGTATAACAAAAAAAAGGATGATCAAACATAGATTGATCATATTAATGAAAACCATATCAACATTTTTGGTAAATTATCAAATTCTGATAAAACTGAAGCAGCTTCAGAGTAAATTAGGAATGTGACGAACTTTGTAGACATCTTGGCCTTCCACTCCGTCTATCACTCGAACCCTGTCTTTGAATATCAGAGGCATAGAATAAATATCGAGGTGTTTCAGGGAAGTGAGAAATTTTAGGCCATGCGGAAGCATCTTTAACTTGGTACATTCACTTATTTGTAATGTAGAAAGATTAGGCATGGCTCCTTCATCCACCCTCCAGTTTGTTAAGTTGGGCAAATCATCAAGGGTTAGAGATTCAAGTCGAGGAAAACCCAAAGCTGAACATATCATATCTGTCCCCATGTACGAATTCTCATTCAACCAAAGAAACCGCAGGTTGGGAAGTTTCTCTAGCAATATCATTGGATCTTCTTCAAATTCACATTCAAACAATGATAGGCTTGCAAGTCTCTTTGAGAGGGGACTCTGATCATATTCCTTTGGCAGTATATTAATAGATGCATTGATAGAAAGGCGGTCAATGAAACAACACTTTAATAATAAAACAAAACAACTGAGTCCTTCTCCTTTAATCTCAAGACTAGAGTAACGCAGTTCGTTGGATGTGATGAACTCAATAGTATTCTCAACGAGTTTGTCCTGCTCAACTGTTATTTCTCCACGGAAGACTTTAATCTTTTTTAATCCAATGAGGTCATGTGCTTCACAATACGTGGAATCAAAATTTTCTAGCATTTCTAATTCATTCAATCCATGAAATCTCAACCTCTCATTATCTTTGGTAGATGCATAAATAGGAGCAGGAAGGAACAAGTGCTTTAACTGCTTAAGCTTCTGTAAAACGTTTGGTATTGTAATATCACTCCAAACCCGTAAATCAAGACTTTCCAAATATCTCAGGTTGCCTATTGATGAAGGCAAAACTTCTAACTTGCACCCTTTAAAACTCACATACTTAAGGTACACAAGGTTTGATATGCGTCTCAAATTTCTCTCACCAACTTCAAATCCTCTAATTGTCACAACTCGGAGCAGCTTAAATTTCTCAAGACTCAAGATTTTTTCCTCCCAGTTATTTGTTTGGTCATTATCTCTAAATAACATGAGAGATCGAATTTGTGGAATCACATGTTCATCAAAAGATGACTCATACGTAGGATCATAGGACCGGATCCACAATTTGCGTACTCTGTTATTGATTTCTTCATCAGGTTTGCTCTGCAAATTAGACAGAGTGATAAGTTTTTCTTCCTTAACTTTAGTCAAGCATAAATCTCGAATAAGGTCATGCACACTGCATACCCGAAACTTTGACCAAGACTTTCCCTCATCTATCCAATGCTCAACTTGCACAAGGCTTCTGTGTGCCAATTTGTCCATGTAGCGTTCTGCGACATCCATCATCATCTCTCCTTGTGCTTTATCATCCAATGATATTAGACCTTCCGCTATCCAAACTAAATAGATTTCCTCAACTTTGATTTTTTCATCTTCCTTAATATTTGCCAGACAAAGGAAACAATGTCTCAAGCGAGTAGGTAAATTATCGTAACTTAACCCCAAAACCTGTGTCACTGTGTAGTATTCATCATCATCAACTTGCCCTCCACCTCTGGCCAAGTAGAAAGAAATGTCTTTGTTTATCATCTCCCACTCCCTTAACATTTTCCCTCTTAATATACCTCCTAGAGTCGAAACGGCTAATGGCAGACCCTTACATCGTTTAACCATTTGCTTCCCTATACTTTCCATCTCCGATGCCTCTGTTATTCCTGCAAACGAGCATTGTGATAATACAGAAACACGATTAAGTTACAAAACCACAATGTGATAATGATGATATGAATGATGAAATTTACAATTCGTATGTATTCCTGACATTGCTAAATGGAAGAGTTTTCAGACGCAGTACAATTCTGCAAATTTAAATGGAGAGTTAATATTCTGTTCCATTATTTCACATTGAGTGAAGAATATTAATATTATTCAGATGACAAAAGGATGGTGCAGTATCTTTTTTTTGTCAGAGATATAATATCTAGGTTTGTAATGCATACAACATTTTACTAATTTAATTTGTACAATTATCTCAGGTAATTTGGGGTTTATAATGATTGGACTTAATTCTGCTAAACAAAAACTAATTAGTAAGCATAAGTACCATATTTCTATTATAGGGATGATCCATATAGTTGCCTAACACTAACACCTTAAGATTTTGCATTACATGGTTTCTACCACGGTATCAAAACTATGTTTAGGAGAGGCCATCTAACCTTGGGAATGATCCCCTGTTAGGGGAAATGCTTTCTTAGAAAGTAGTTGCCAGCCCTCCTCTTCAGTTAAACATGGAAGTCTATATACAGTACCTACTTTAGCAACTGTCTCAATCCGAGTTGTGAGTAGAATCTTACTACCACTGTTTGCCACTCCAATTGGAAATGCAGAACATAGAATTCTCCAAGCATCAACTGTCCAGATATCATCAATAACTATTAGGCAATTTTTCTCCTGTAGAATTTTATAGAGTTCGCGGACAAATTCTTGATCATCCAAGTTTGAAATTTCTTGCTTTCTCTGAGCCGGAACAAGTTGTTTAAGAATGCTTTTGAGAACATTTCCCTTTTCGAATTGTTGTGTAATACAAATCCACGCAAAAGCTTCGAAATGAACTTGAACTTGGGAGTCATTATAAAGTTTTTTAGCAACTGTAGTTTTGCCTTGACCTCCCATACCACAAATTGAAACGACCTCACAGCACTGGTCTTCCTCCAACAAATGGGAGATTAGTTGCTGGATTTCCTTCTCCATTCCGACAAAATCTTTTTCGATGTCATGAGGATAGAAAATCCTCTGATTCTTTAGATTCAAAGAAACAGAAGTTTCTCCTTCTTCAAGACCTTTTGTAATACCATATTTCTGTAAAGTTGCGGTGAGACTAGTGAGCTGACCTTTTATAGTATTGATCTGCTTACCAGTTTTGTGGAGGCTTACTCCTTCGCTCACAACACAAGAAAATCGTCGTAGCATTTTCATGAAGCCAGATTTCTTTTTCTTGGACTCTACTTCAAGTGCAAAAGTCTCAATAACATCTTCTATCTTAAACGCTAGCTCTCTGATTTCAGCTACCCAATTTCGGACTCTAGCATCTCCGATTTGTTTCTTATCAGCTTCTTTCAAGAAACATTTCATTCGCTTAAACTCTCGTTGAATCTCCTGTATCTGATCTTGCATGCCAAATAAAGTTTTGGCTTCGGAGACCAACAAGTCTCCAAGTCTTTCCACAGCAAAAAACACAACAGCTTCAGCCATTCTCTGAATGAAAATTTTGTGAGAGAGCAGCAAAAGAGATGAATGTAGGTAAGATTTTAACAATTCAAACTGCTCTTGAGAAAATAGATGTACCAAAAGAGTTGAAAAGCAGCAAGTATAAAACGATAAAATATGTACCTGCTCGAGCAATTTGTATATATACAATTACACAAATATATTAAAAGTCTAACTGTTATTTTGTTGTTATGTAATTAAAAACAACTTTATTTGATTTCAACTGTCTACGAAATGTACCTGAGAGAAAAATCTACCAAAGAAAAATCAACATGATCCTCAGTATAGATTGTATTATGTAAACAAAAGAATAGTAGGAACTATATATATATGTAGAGTGTTTCATCCCGTGCAAAGCACGGATCGGCTATAAAATTTGATAAAAATAATATATTGAGGCTGGTTAAATAATTAAACAATTAAAATATACTACTCTAAAGTAACTAGTAAAATATATTTGTGTTTGTATATCAAACAAAACCCTAGATCAAAGTCATGAACTAAGGGTATATTATTTGAAGTAATTAAAAACAGAATCAATAAAATCATTTTATAGCACAAAATTAAATTCTCACACAATCAAAGCTTAAAAATAAAAAAAAAAACATAATCAAGGAAATCATGTTAGAGCACAAGAACAAAAATAGAACTTAAAAACTTATCGAATTAAACCTGAAATCCAGCCAAAGTGCAGATGTGAGGTGAATATTCAATATAAAACCTAGCATAAAATTTAAAAGAATCATATGTCAACCGTCACCAAGACTTAAAAAGTTCCAGGATTCACAACAACAAAACTAATTTAAATAATAAACGATCACGTGTAGTGCCTATAAAATTCTGTTGATATCACACTAAAAACTTTAAACAAAATAACAAAAAATATAATAATATAGCATTATAAAGTTAATAGTAGATAATTCTGCCACAAACAAACATGTTCTTCAAAGGTGATCACCCGTGGTTTTGAAGAACACTCGTGGTTGTCTTGTTCTTTAAAGGAGATCACCCGTGGTTTTGAATTCTGTTGATAACCCATTAAAAACCTTAAATAAAAGAAAAAAAAATATAATAATGTAGCATTATAAAGTTAATAGTACATGATTATGCCGCAAACAAATCTGTTCTTTAAAGGAGATCGGTTTTGAAGAACACCCGTGGATGTCCTGTTCTTCAAAAGGGATCACCCGTGGTTTTGAAGAACACTTGTGGTTGTATCTAACCCGTGACTGTATCTGCGTGAGAATATAGTCAGTAAAATCATATGAAGAAGAAGAAAACGAATAGGAAATGGGGGAACCAGAAAGATAAAAACATGATTCGATTTTAGAGTTAATATATACCTAAAGAAGAAGACCAGAGGTGGAGGCGAGGTCGAAGAGAGTGTTTTTATTTAAGATAAATATTTAACTTATTATAAGGATTTTATTTGTTCATATTAAATTTAAAAAAATTTAACTAAAATATTGACGACGACAAAAAAAAGCTTCATGTGATCTCATGTTCTGCTTTAATAATATAGTATAGATAGAAAGAGAGAAAATAATTTTCTAATTATTGAAATTTTGAATGCGGGAGAAATTTATAATGGAATTTTTAATATTTTATTTTTAACCATTAATATTAATTAAATATTATTTTTTTGTCATTCCCTCACTTGTCAATTATAGTGATAGGCAGTGGAACATATCACTTATTGATAGTTAACAGTTAGTCTATAAAAATATTTGTATTAGTGGATAAATGTCATCAATGGATCGAGATAATACTAGCAGTGGATGGAAATTAAAGTTCATCGAAACACTGCCATATATGTCAAGTTCTACTTTTCCGCTACAAAGCTTATAATTGATAGTGGCACGCTACTTTTACAGTTACTTGAAGATAAAGACATAACAAAGAAGCAGGTATCTTTCTAAGACAAATAATGCGAAGACAAAACAGAGCGGTACTAAGTACAGACAGCATAAAAAATGAAGATAGAGACCACAAGGTGTGATCCACTGATTAGTCATGGAATCACCAGATTTGGAAGTGGCTACATTTAGTCAACTTTGTTGTCTTTGTCAGTTTAAGAAAGGAAGCAGTACTTGTATAGTTTTCAGTTTCATCTATAACGTGTACACTATTTAGAGAGGTTTTGAGAGAAATTATGTAAGTTGAGAGTGTGAAACTTTGAATCACCATTAATTTGGTGAAGTTTGTGTGTTGCCTTGAGAAATTAAGATCTTCAATAATGTATTCATATATTGTTGATAAAGATTCTTATTTGTTCAGTCTAATCATTTTCTTATCTTTCACCGATTATTTGTTTATATTGTTCTCTTCTGATCTTTAAATAATCTTTTCAAAGTTTACCTAAAAGTTTTAAAGATTGTTTCCAATCCCCTTCTACAATCTTTTATCCAAATTTCTAAACTAACAAGCTCCCTAATTATAAAATTAAGATCTAATATAAACTTTTGAGTAATGATAGAGAGTCCGACTTTTTTAAACCGGCTCTTTAATCTGAATGATGTGGACAAATGTGATTGGAAGTTTACAATTGAATTTTTCTGAATCCAGGAGGATCTATTTTTTTTATGTGAAACTCTTTTTCTTCCATAAAGTTTTTATTATGAAAATTACGGGATGCAAATAATTTAGGAGCACAAAAAAGAACACACGGAATTTATGTGGTTCGGTCTACGACCTACTCCACATGGCGAGAAAAAAGAATTAACTATCAAGAACATAGATTACAAACAAGTAGAGGTTTCACTCACCTCTACGCTCGCACCTACACGGTGCGGCACTTATCCCTCTCTCACATTTATCTTCTGCACCACTCAACCAGGGTTTACAAGAGAATATAAACACTAGGTTAGAAACAAACCTAAAACTATGGGCTTAAAATAATTAAGGCCCAAACCCGAAATTAGTCCAAACATAACAAATCTCCACCTTGGACTAATTTCCACCATATATTCTCTACACAAATAAATAATTTCAATCAAGTATCTAAGTATTTACTATACGAAATTATTTACTTCGAACACACCCTCACAATGAGCACCGCCATCTCTCGCCCCTCACGTCCTTCACTCGGACAACTCCATCTCAAATTAGAGATGAATACGAAGCTAAGCTGAACTGAACACGCGAAGGAACTCCACCTTCTCACCATACCTCTAGCACTCAAGGTATATGTCCAACAAGTAACTTCACTAAAATATGGACCAAATTATGTCTACCCGCAAACACGTGCGTTCCACCTTACTCCTGCAACCCGCAGAATCCGTAACAGTGAAACCCGAAGACATAATCAATCAAACACGAGTCAAACTGACTCAATAAGATTTCTCAACCGCAATCAACCCGATGGAACCTCCACCGAAACATGCAGACAAAGGATAGTAGAAAACCCAACAAGAAGCGTTGCAGACACTCCTTAACTGTTGCTGAATCTGACAAACAAGACCTATAAGGTCAACACAATCCCAGCGTCCCGAGATTATCCACACAGTCAGATACCCAACTTCTCAAACTACTAATCCTTTGCAAACCAAAACCGACACAAACCGTGTCACTCGGATACAACCTGTACCACCATATACCAGCGCAAACACCACACGCACTCCACCTCAATGCCAAACCCGGCATAACTCGGTGTAGGAATGACCAAGCGTGCAAACACCACCTACACATCAACACTTGTCTCCGCCACTGGAGACCACCATCTTCTAACACCCAGAAAATGGAACACTCGAGACAATTCACGTCACTATGAACACCACAAGCCTCTGTCACTAAAGGCTAACACCATTCTTCTAACAAAAGAAAACAAAATATAGGAATCGCCGACAAATTCCAATACACAATTCACATTTACTTCACTTGTAAATTATCGAAAGAGCCCCACAAATTATTTGCAACCACAACCACAAAACTAGAAGATTTTTAACCACGGAGCGTACTCACGCTCAACATAAAATATAAAAAATAACAAGACGTGCCCACGTCTTACACACCAAAATCATCTAGTTTTAATACACAAATTTTCACATTATTTATTATTTAACTATTCGAACAATCAGTGCAACACAATTAATTCCAGAAGCACCCACAACCAAAATTTGTCTATCCCAACTTAATCTGGATAATCATAATCAGCATGAATAAATCAAATTCAAACCACCAGAATTAATTTTTCACTCCAATTAATTAATAAATTAATTTACAGTAACAAAACCAAATATTATACTATTCCAATAGCTCCAGCACATGACTTGTCCAGTTAACAACCGTAGCAATTGAAGATTGCCTGCCACATGCAAACACCGGTTACTGAACACGTTGATCGAGAAGAATTGATTCAATTTTCAACCTAAACAACCAACGCCGCAGTAAACATCGAACCAAAAACCCACTTCCCACGTGTTTGACAAATTAACAGTGCTCTGTAACAGTAAAATATAGCGGCAACTCATCTAACATAATCGGTCGGTCCGACCTTGTCCGAATAATTCTTTCAACCTGGCTTAAAACAGTTAAGGCCCAAACCCGAAATTAGCCCAAACATAACAGTTTTCTTATTAAGGTTTCTTTGCAAAACATTCCTTTTGAACATGCCCGATTATGCCACAATTATGACATCTGGACTTACCTTTGTGCCAACAATTTTTCTCCAGGTGTTTGTGTAACCACAGCTTCTGCAATTCACTTTTTCTTCCTTTTACTAAAAATTTATTATCTCCTTTCACTGAATTTCTCTCCCTTCCTCTTCCTCGAGCATATTGATATCTTCCACCTCTTCCTCTAAAATTTCCAGCACGATCAATGCTATAAGATCTTCTATTATTCATGTTAACTTTTGATTTGAATGCACTTTCTGTATAACTTTCAGTGCTACCTTTCACCCTTTGCTCATAAGATTTTATCGATCCCATGAGACTTTGTATGCTATGTGTAGACAGGTCCTCAGTTTTTTCAGTTACCGAAAAAATGGGGATGAATTTATCTGGCGAACTTATCAATATTTTCTCCACTTTCTTATTATCAGGATGTCATCACCAAAAAACTTCATTTGATTAATTAATAAATCTAGAAGAGAATTCATTCATACTTTTAATCTCCTTCATTTTAATCTTTTCAAAATCTCTTTTAAGATTTTGTAGTTTAACACCTTGTACCACATCACTTCCTTAAAATTCTTGTTGAAGAATATCCCAAGCTTCCTTCGATGTTGATGCTTATGTAATCCGAGGAAATATCAAGTCCGAGACTCTAGATAGTATCTTTGACAAAGCATCAACATCTTTTCTTGATTCTCTTTTAACCTCTTTTTTTGGGCTGTTGTTAATTGCTTAATAGATTATGTATCATCAAAATCAATGTTAATGGAATAATGAATCAAAATGATGATGTCACTTCACTGCAATGTAGTTTTCAATAAGGACTGCATAATTAAATGTGCAGTACCATACTTGTACAGTTACATAGAATAATTGGAAGCTTGGGCACTGCATGTAAATACAATAATAATACTACAGTCCCAATGCTATCCAGAACTTGGACACTTCACCTAAGTCAATAAATGTAAAGGTGG
>JAUEJK010027245.1:0-12798 GCA_032274865.1 Eryngium alpinum
CAAGCCCCAATTTAAATCCAACCCGATCTGAATATTATTAAATAATACCCGTCTATAATTAATTAAATCGACCTCTAATTTTGGGCCCCCTACATCTCCTTTCCTAAGTTCCTCTTTTTTAGATACAAACAAATCCTCACTTGAACAACACATGTACTCTCCGAAGGTTTCCACGAATCTCCGCTTCATGTCCCGATAACAGCAGACACCCTCCTCAGGTAGCTTCTTATCCATCGATGGGCCCACTTCTCCAAGGTTAACGAAAGTATCCTGCACTTGAGATCCTCATATATTTCTTGTCCCAACCTTTGGGATAGCTCCTGCAAATGAAGTATTGGATCGGTCGTCCTATCATAGTAAGGCAGCTTGCTGGTGTCAAATCCCTTAGGCAGCTCCATAGCTTGAATCCTCTTCGTAAATGGACTGTATAGCTCCTTGGTCCCTTCTATGTAGCGTCGAGTCTAAGATGTTATCATCCTTGGAAACTCTCTGTCTCTATCATGGAAAGGTTGTACTCTTCTTTCTAGACTTTTTGATGCATGCCTCTGGATGTCCTCTGTTCCATCCAACGGGGGAAAACTTACTGTGGCATTCACCTGAGAAATCCCGGCCTCGAATTCTCGTAACATCGGTCTTCCTAGTAAAGCATTATAAGATGACCGCGCCTTCACAACCATGAAAGTTAATAGCCGAGTAACCCAATAAGGGGATGCCCCCAACATAACAACTAAAGGAATACTTCCCTCCATTCAAATTTTACTTTTCCTTTGTCCACAAAGACTCCTAACCTCATGTTAGCTATCTGGATATCAATCTTCCAAGGTTATCCCATCCGTGGTATAGTCCTTCGGTCCTCTAGCCTTTGAGAATCTCTTTCTTAACGAGTATTCAGGTTTAACACTTGCCCCCCAGTGACTCCGCTCCTGATTGCTTCTACTGTACATGTTCTCCCTATCTTCTGATCTCCCGGATGAGTACCTACTCCCTTCTTGGTTGGAAACTTTACCTTCAGATGATAAGTAGAGGCTACCACCATGAAATTCACCATCTGCACTGCTTCAGTAGGGCCTTATCCTACAGTGATGGGAAGTTTTATGATTCGTTCAATAGGGACCTCCAATCCACTAAACCCAAAAATAGATACTACTGACGGGGTTAGTTGACTGTCTTGGTAACCCATCTTCAAGAAAACTCTATGAAAAAAAACATCTACAGATGCCCCAGTATCCACCAACACCTTTATCACCGGATTATTGCCTATTATAGGCATGATAACTAAAGGATCCTCGTGAGGATACTGGATCCCCTCCATATCCTTATCATCAGAAGAAATCACATGCTCTATGCGGGCTCTCTTGCTTGGTTCTCCAATATTCAGGACCTCGCTGATGTAAGCTTTTTGTCATCGATGACTTGTTCCATACACACCAGATCCCCCTTCTATAACCATGATAGGTGCTCCTAGAGCTTGGCCTCCTCCTTGTGGATTAGAACGTCAATCCTTGGCCTCTCCACCAGATGTATTCTTCTTCACGAACCTTCCCAAGCGTCCCTTCTTGGTCCAGAACTCAATCTCATCTTTGAGATTATGACAGTCCTCCGTATCATGACCATAATCCTTATGAAATCGACAATAGTAGTTCTTATTCTTTCTGGCTGGATCCATCTTAATCTCTGGTGGCCACTTGACAAATGGCTCCTTCTTAATTTCTATGAGTATTTGACTCCGAGCAGCATTCAGGGGAGAGTAGGTCATCCCCCTCCTCTCAAGCCTCTTAGACGGTACCTCCATTCTAGACTTCTTCTGATCTTTGTTATGGCTTTCCGACTCTTTGTGCTTCTTCCCATCATCTTGGTTAACTATCTTCTTCAAGGTCTCTTCGGCCAAGATATATTTACCTGATTAATCTTGCAATTCCTGCATGTTGGATGGCTTCCTCTTGGCCAATGACATCTAGAAAGCTTTGTTGGTGGTGTCTCGCTGCATGACTACCATGGCTACGGACTGATTCAAATCTGCTACCTTCACAGCCTAACTAGTAAATCGATTAATGTATTCCCTTAAAGTTTCGCTGGGACCGTGGACTATATTCATCAAGTACTCTAAACTCCTAGCGTGTGTCTTCCCGCCGATGATTTGACTGGTGAACTTCTGTACAAGGTCTGAGAAAGATACAACCGACCATGGAGGTAGACTCACATACCATCTCTGCGCATCCTCCTCTAGTGTGGCTGGAAAGGCCCGACACTTAGCAGCATCGTTGACAGGTTGCAATAACAAGGAATTATTAAAAGAGTAGACGTGAGCATTGGGATCTCCTTTCCCATTGTACTTCTTAATTGTTGGAATCTTCACCTCTTCGGAGAGATCTTGGCCTTCATGATCTCATCAATAAACGAGGGATCAGGATTGACAGAATCCTTATTACCACTACCCGTGATAGGTTTTCCTGTCTTCTCCACCTTAGAAGTGTCCGTATTCTTGGACTTCTCCTTATTTTTGTTATGGTTCGCCATCTTCTCTTTTTCTACAAACTCTTAGATCATCTGAGCAATTAACTTCCACATACCTTCTTCTCTTAGAGCTTTATCACCTTGATCTCCTTGCCCCTCGGTCTGAGGGTTTGTTTTTTCTCCTCCTACGGTCGTGTCTACCCCAACTTTCTTCCCTTCCTCTGCCTGTTCCTTATCAAGAGCTTCTAGGCCAGCAAGCAGTTGTAACCTCCTCTCGTCTCGTTTCTTCTTCTTCTTCTTCTCCAATTCTTCTGGAGTTGGGTTGTTCGTCCCTGTAAGGTTCTCCTACACGTTATCACTATTGGTCCGGGTACTAGAATGGGTATGTTGGGGCGGATCTTGGGGTGGATCAGAGAATGGTGTTGGAACTCCCTTAATCGTGGGGTTGGGGGTGACAATACTGTCGGTATCACCAGCCATGGATCTGTGATTCTCTGTGTATATATTTACACAGGGCTTATTGGGTCATTCCCTTTTTTTGGGCCCCCTACAATGAGTATATATTTACCTATTTAAATGAAGTTTATAAGTTATACCTAAATTATAATTATGTAATTAAATATTATTAAATTCTAATTATGTAATTAATAAATTAGGAGGGTTTCTAAGTTGTAAATAAAATCCTAATAATATTAGATATTTAATAAAAATGGTTACAATATTAAATTAAGAGCTTCTAAGTAACAAAATCCTAATAATATTAGATATATACTAATTATGGTTATAATTCATAAATTAATATGTAAATCCTCATAATAATAGGTATATATAATCTATTAATTTAAATATCATTAATATACAATTTATTAATTAAAATTAGTAAATTATGTGAACCGACCGTACCAAAGATCCTTTATTTGCCTCTTTATATATACTAGTTTTCAAATCCTGTGCATATCTATTATTATTATTTTATTTTAATAGTTATATAATCTTACATTTTAAAAAATTTATTTTTTATAAAACAATAATTTACTTGAGTATATTTATTAAGTTTTAATATTTTTATATTTTTGAGATTAAGAATAAATAATTAGTCATTTTATATTATGTATGTAATGTATATTATTTAATTTATATTTCACTAATACTATGTATATCACTTTTTATAAACTAATATTATTTATTAGGTCTTTATGTTTATTTAATAATTAATTATTATATATATATTATTTATTTTATTTATTATATAGTGTGACAATGACAAATTACCTATATTGTAAATGAACTCTATTATACTAAAATTTTATTTTATACTTATTTTATTTTATATTTATTTCTCTTTTTATATTTTTCATATTATTGTATTTATAAACCTATAAAAATTAATAACCCATTTAATAATAACTTTTTTTTAAATATGCGAAAATTCATTTCAAAAGGAGGTTACAATAAAGCTATTCAAAAAGGCTTATCCCCTCCAAGATAATCCCATAACATCCCTGGATTGAAAAACAATTCTTAAACGGACCTATGCAGATTCACTACTAATAATCTTTAAAAACTTAACAACTCCATTCACTATACCCAGCCCAAAACAAAATACAAACCCTCTTCTCTCTTTAGATTATATGTCTTTTTGTCTTCTAACTGAGCATGTAATACCAATGAATTAACAACAGCCATGCAAAAGTGAGTCTCTTTGCAAGCCTTGTTAGGCCAAGAAATGGGCTTCTTTATTTACAAGCCTTGAGATAAACCAAAACTGACATTAATGGGCTTGAGATGTTTCCTTCACCAACTTGTGCAGCGGGTCCTTTAAAAATGAGAATGGATTACAGGCCCTTTTGGCTTGAGAAATTATGGATTTCGAATCTGAAAAGAAGTGAAAATTTTGATGGCCCAACTCTTTCTTACTGATTTCACGTAGCACAAATAATAATGCGTGTTCTTCAGCCAGTGTTGCATTTCCGGCTTTAGTCGGACCGGGAAAAATGAATCTAATTTCCTTTTCTTCGTCTTTGATAAGTCCTCCAATGGCTGCCTTAACTGAGTTTGGAGAGTTGAGGTTCCAAGCAGCATCGACAAAAACACACCAACCATTAACCTCCTCAATTCGTCTTTTCGCAAGAGTTTTTTCCTGTATGTCCATTGAGAAATACCAGGACCTAGGATTGATTAACCACTTATTTTTATCCTCTTCTGCGAGGATCCCAGTGGCCAGAGACCATTCACAAATCCGATCTTTGATTAAACTTTCAAAGTCTTTTCTTGAAATGTTATTGTTCCTGAAAGTGTATTCATTCCTCGCCAACCATATCGTCCATAATGCGACTGCAATGAACAAGTTCCATCCTTTTCTGGGCCATTTAAAGTGAACCAAATTCAGCCATCACCATGGAGGAAGAAGGTTCTCATCCCAACCTAGTCTTATACCCCACCATGAATGAGCCAAATCCTTATACCAGGAGGCAAGAGTGCAGTCGTAGAAAATATGTTTTGCATCCTCTTCAAATCTATTGCACCAGCTACATAGAAATCCATTCTGTAAGTTTATTTTCCTATGCATGAGGAACACTTTAGTTGGAAGTATGTTGTGTGCAAGCTTCCAGAGGAAAATCTTCACCTTTGGGAGGCAGTTAAATCCCCAAATAGATATCCACTTCTTGTCCATAAAATCCTCTTCCATCTTTTTATAAATGTCCCCAGCTTTAAGTACTTTATTTGTGTGAACCCATATTAGATAATCCTCTTGGTCCCTCAGCCTAACCTTTTTTATGCAAGTTACAATCTTGTCCCACTCTTGTAAGTCCAGTGCAGTTGGCATCCTCTTCCACAAGGAAGATTCATTGAAGTTATCATTTTTGAAAAGCTCCACTACTGAACTCAAGGTGGAGACTTGCAATTTAGACAAAGAAAATAATCTTTTGAAATTGTAGCATAAAGTTCCTAAGCAAGACCAGTGATCCTCCCAAAATAGAATACTTCTACCATTGCCAATGCTCCATTTGAAATTTTCATGATCAATGAGATGAGCAGTTTTCTGGAGTTTGTGAGGTAGATTTATGGCTCTCATTGCATTGGAAGATGAGTTTGAGATAATCCAGTTTTCCACATTGTCCTTCACAGTGCTTCCATAGATTGATTTGAGAACCTTTCTCCAAAGTGATTCCCTGTTACAAATCCACCTGTGGGTCCATTTTGAAAGAAGTGCAAGGTTCTTATTTTCTAAAGATCCCAGCCCTAGACCACCACCTTTCTTACTACTGCAGACCTTTTTCCAATTTACAAGATGTAGCTTTCTCTCCTCTCCTTTATGGTTCCATAAGAAGTTCCTTCTAATTTTATCAATCTCTTTCAGAATGGACTTAGGAATAATAGCCAAATTCATCCAGTAAATAGGGAGATTGTTTAAAGTTGATTGGATTAAAACTGCCCTTCCAGCCATTGATAAATTATCTCTGTTCCATCCATTGAGCTTCAAACTGAATTTTTCAACCAAAGGCCTCCAAAAGGATTTTCTACTGGTTGAGGAGCCAAGATTAAATCCAAGGTAATTCATAGGCCAAGACCCTTTTGAAAAATTTATGAGGTTAACACAATTTTGTTCCATTTCTTCATCAATTCCAAATGAGTACAAACAACTTTTTTCAAAGTTTATCTTTAGTCCCGAGGTGTGTTGGAAGCACTCTAATGTTTTCTTTAAACCAATCACAAAGCTCTCATTTGCTTCTAGGAAAATCAGTGAGTCATCAGCAAATTGTAGGATTGAGAGTTCCAAATTGTCTTTCCCAATTGATAGCCCCTTAAAGATACCACATTTCACAGCCTTCTTGACTAATACATTAAAAACTTGAGCAACAATATTAAATACAGTAGAGAGATAGGATCACCTTGTCGTAATCCTCTTTCAGGGCTGAATTCCTCGGTTGGTGAACCATTAATCAAAATTGATATTCTAGCAGAGCATATGCATTCCTTAATCCAACTGATCCATTTTTCTTTGAAGTTCATCTTTTTTAGAACTTCCAACAGGAAATCCCAATCTACAGAGTCGAAGGCTTTTTGAAAATCAATCTTCAGGAGAAGCCCCTTCTTCTTTTTCCTTTTAAGCCAGCCAATTGCTTCATTTGCAATCATTATGTTGTCAGAGATTAACCTTCCCTCAACAAATGCAGATTGCTCCTCAGATATTAAGCCGCCTAACACTGTTTTTAACCTGTTTGCCAAGATATTGGCCACCACCTTGTAAGAGGAGTTTATTAGGCTGATTGGTCTGTATTCACCTATTTCCTTTGCATTCTTTTTCTTTGGAATGAGAACCAAGAAGGAAGAGTTGTAACCTTTTGGCATTTTACTTTAATCAAAGAAATTCTTCACAAAGTCAAAGAAATTATCTTTGAAGAAGTTCCAACAAAACATGAATACCTTGAAGTTTATTCCATCTGGCCCAGGAGCTTTGCTAGGATTACAATCAAGAATTGCACTTTCCACCTCCTCCATTGAAATATGTTTTTCCAAAAATTCAGCCATTCCTTCCTGCAAACTAGGTAGTTCCAATTTACCAATAGAAAACCAAATGAGGTCTTTTTTCCCACTGAAGAATTCCTTGTAATGTTTGAAGAAAGCCTCTTTAACCTTGGTAGGGTCTGATATGTTTTCTCCATCTATCGTTAGAGAAATGATGTTTGTCTTATTCCATCTCTTCTGAATGCTCCTATGATAGAATCTGGTATTTCTGTCTCCATGCAAAGTCCACATCAAACCAGCTTTTCTTTTAAGTAAATTGTCTCTTTCCATATAAAGTAGCCTTAACTCCTTTTCAGATTCAACAACCCCTTAAGATTTATTTTCCTTTCTAGCTTGTTCAATCTCCAACTCCAACCATCTAATCTTGTTGAAGACATTTCCATTTGAATTTTTATTCCAACTGCTAATTCTTTCTCTCAATTTCCTGAATGCAGCAGAGAAATTAACTGGAATGTCTTTTAGGGACAATTCTGATTTCCAAAAATCCTTTACCATATCTCTGACTTCCAATTTATCTAGCCAGTGATCAAAGAATTTAAATGACTTTGGTCCCCAGTTTACCATACTTGGTTTGAGTACAATGATTTTGTGGTCTGAATGTTTCTTGCCAAGACCCCTGCAAAACCAAGTTGCCTCCTTTGCCCACTGAAGATTAAGAAGTGCTCTATCAAGTTTGCTTTTTTTACCTCCTGGGCCAAACCATGTAAAATTTCCAGTAGGTGAAGGAGCTTCCAATAGACCTAAATTCTGAATGAAAGTATTGAACATATCCATATTCTTTTTGGAGTGCTTACAGTTGAAACACTCCATATTGTTCCTTATGCAGTTCCAATCCCCCACTAGACACATTGGAAAGTTATCCCACAGTTTCACTTGTATTTTTAGGGACTCAAAAAAAGTTTCCTTTTCCCTTGCTAAGAGAGGAGCATATATGTTGAAGCACACCCACTTTTTATTTGAGTTTGACATTTTAAACATGCAACCAATCCAATTTTGCTCCTCAACTGTCTGAATCAATTTTAATTCATTAGAGTTCCAAGAAGTGAGGATGCCCCCTGATAATCCATTAGCACTCTTGTGAGACCAGCTATTAGCAGAGGACTTCCATATATGATCATTAAGATTTGAACTCCACTCCTTCTTCTTAGTTTCTTGAATACAGCAAACCAGTGGCTTTTGTTGTTGTATTATCTCTTGAAGATTGTTTTTGCTGAGGTCATACCCTAGACCTCTAATATTCCAAGACAAGACTGAAAAAAACATTTAAGAGAGCAGATTGTTCTTTGAAAACATCCAATATTGGAATTAAACTAAGAGTCCTGCAAAAGGCTCTTGTTTAACAGTTCCAATCCTAAAATATTCCCACTTGAATAGTCCCTTCCTTACCATCAGGAATAATGATCTTTGGCTTTCCACCCTTTTTGGATTTTTTGAACTTTTGAAGTCCCCTATTGAAAGGATTTCTCATAGCAGAAGTTCTTTTCCTTGGTCTACCTCTAGAATTTAGCTTAAATTTATTCAATAGCTCACACATTTCCTCTTCCAAATCTGATGAAAGTTTTAGCCAGTCTTCATTTGAAAGCTGACTCTTACACCATGAGTCTTTGAGACATAACCATTCTTCTTTTTTCTTCAGAATCATGTTTTTTAAGGATGAGTCAGTTGATGATGGTGCAAAATAAGGGGATGGAGGTGAGTTGCATTGAGCAACACTCCTATTCTTATAACTGAGATTTGAAGTGTGATTATTCTCATTTACTACAATGTCAGATGATTCCAGGACTATAGTATCAGAGCCAGAATAAATGGAGGAAGAATGTTTACCATTGATATCCACTTTGTTCTCTGAGAAAGTACATTCAAGCTTCTCTTTACCAATTAAAGAGTTAGTGATCCTTGTATCAGCCTCTCCATTCCAACTAAATCCCCATGCTTTATTGACCTCAGTCATTTCTATCACACAATCCTCTTCATGTGTCAAACTTGCTTTATAGCTCACATCAATAAAATCATCTCTTGTTGTTGCCACTTTACAAAGGATTGATCTAAAACCATTGTCAATCATGCTTTCCATATTATGATCAACGACTCTTCCAATGTGTTTGAAGAGTGTGTTCAAATTTTCCATATTGTAGTATATGATTGGAAGTCCTTTACATTCCACTACACAAACTCTTTCTGGTTTTAGCCTTTCTAAGTTAGCTTTCTGAATATTCTTAAACCATTTATCAAACAAAGACATACCTTCCCTTAGCGATTTACTTTCTTTTGGTTTAATGATGCATCTCCCATCAGTAATTGTAAATAAGGAACAATCTTGCAATCCTTCTTTGTGAAACTCTGCTCTTATCCTATTTATTTCTTCAATTGGTTCTGCAACAAAGGAGTTCAAAAGAATTTTTTCAAAGGCCTTCATTTTTCTTGAACACAACTCCCACATTATCAACCCTTTTCCGATGTAAGAGATTCCTTTGGAAAACTTCAACTCCAACCTTGTCTTTTATCTTATTTGATGTATCCAGCTTTTTGCTTTCTATCCATACTTGCCGTGATTTTCCAGAGTCTTGTTTTTTCAGATCCTGTTCACTATACTTCTCCGACATAATGTTTTTAGCTGTCAAAAACTCTTGTTTCGATTTTGCAATCGATGCCATTAGTTTTTTACCTCCAAAGTTTAGACCATTAAGCTCCATGATTACCTGTTCCCTGTCTTCCTCGCTTCCAACTAGAATGAACGCGAATCTCTGATTGTTCTTGTTCTTTCTTTTTGGCAGAATTATGTCTTTAATAGTCACCTTCCCGTTTAACATCAGCCAAAAATCACCTGCCCTTAGATCCTCCTGAATATTGTTTAGAAAAACCGTAGGTATTGACTTCTTTTTGTTGATCTTCCTCCTTTCCACAACCGTCCAGTCATTTTCTATCCCCTTGTGATTAGAAGCTTCAATGATATTGTCTTCAACTACTTGAGCATAAGATCTTTTACCCATCTCATTGTGCCATGCTGCTTCGCTGCGGTTGTTCTTCTCCAACGACCTTCCATGTTTCAGATTAGGGGAGTTAATGCCCTGGTGAAGAGTAGTTTGATCATTTCTTACCCTAATTTGGCCTCCATTGATCCAATTTGGACGAAGAAATTTGAATTTGAAATCCCTCTCAAAATCGCCGTCTGTTCGTCTCTCCATCTCCTAATAGGTATCATTTAATAATAACTTAATTTACTTAATAAATTTTATTGATTATATTTATGATTATATTTTTATTTTAATTAATTAATAATTTTAATTAATTAATAAAAGTCTTCAATTATAATCTTATTAATTTATAAAAGATGTATTACATAATTTTATATAAATATATATTAATATAATATATTGTTACGTATTAAATTTATATTTTTTATTATATATTTTTTATTTTTTATATAAAGTATTAATTTTTAGGTTTATAAAAATAATAAAAATTAACCTAATATAAATAAACAATCATCATAAGAATATGCATATATATTCATTGAATCACACGCAATGTCTGTTGATTGAGTTAATGAATTTTGTAATGATTATTAAATATAAATTATATACATATATATATATATTATTTATTATATATAGTATAATATGATATAATTAGAATATAATTTGTGTTTATATTTTTAAAAGTTTATATTATTTTAAAATTTAATTCGAGTTTAATAGATATTAGGATTCTCACATAAATTATTTCTCTTATATTTTTATATTGATAGGATATAATTAGATTAGAATTTATGTTCATATTGGATATCTTATCTTGTGTATATTTTATTTTATAATTTTATGTGATATATATCTTTTTAAATTTATTTTATTTTTAAGATTAATTAAAATTTAATGGACCATAGAATAGAAACAGACGATAAATTATCGCTCTTACTCATATTATATATAGATATAATATAAGTATATATCGGATATAACTCCCTGTTACTAAGTTTTTGAATTGGGCATTTTTCAACTGATCGAACTGCACGGATTGCTTGTTAACCGGCCCACATTAGATAGGGTTGTGTCGGGTTGACTTGATTTGAGTCAAATTTTAATTATTTTTTTTGTTAGTTGAATTTAATTAAATTTAATTTAATTTATGAATTTAATTTTTTAAATTTTTTAATTTAGATGAAGTGAAATTGAGTTTAATTTTTTTATATATATTTATTAGTTAAGTTATTTTTTTTAAATTAAAACTATTAAATTTAAATTAAACTTAAAATTTTATCGAATTTAATTTTTATAATCAAACTCAACTCATTAACAAGTTTGAATTCAAATCGAATTCGGACTCATTTTATCGAATTGACCTAACTTATGTTTAAGTCTGCTTCATCATTAAGTAGTTAATAGTTATACTAGAATATAATAAGCCCTCCATCTTATACTAATTGAATAAGTTTAATTTTATTTGATTAAAATTATTAAATTTTAATCATAAATTATTTATTATTTTACGTCTTATAAAATGAGATGGAAAAAATATATCTTTCAGAATCTGAACTAAAACTTCATATATCCGAAATATTAATTTTAATATACATTTAACTACGGATAGAGTAATATTTATAGAATCGAAATAAAATATCTATTTTACGAGAATATTAATATATGAATAAATGAATAAATTATTTTATATTTATTTATTAATAAATGAATATTTATTAATTTAGAGAGAACATTTTAATATATAATATATAATATTTATATATTTATATTTCAAATATATATATATATATATATATATATATAACTATTTGTTACCATTGTAATTGAACAGTAATGAGATAGATAGTACCATCATAGTCATAAATTAACAAATAAAAAGAAGAAAGAAGGAATTTATTATCAAATAAGATATTTCAAATAATAATTTTCTTATTCACTATTTGTATTAGCACGATCGAATATCCTAACAATAATAAAAAGATCGATTTTGATTTACATCGAAAGAAAGACAATCAAATAAATATGTAACTTTCATAAAAAAATAATTATTCTATAAATATTTGTAATTAACTTAAAATTTTTGGTGCATGTAATATATATATAGAGAGAGAGAGAGTTAAGTTCAAGAGAGAACCACCCAAAAAATTAAAGCAGAGAAGCTCTCTGCCATCAGATTAATTTTAATCAATGGTTCATAAAAGTATAGTTTAGAGCTTAATTGGTAAATTACTACTTCACCCAGGGTTCGAACCCCGTTTGTAGCACATTTGTTTTTTTCCCTACGGATTCATATGTATGAATCCAAATCTATAATACAAGCATGAATTCCGTGCAAAGCACGAATCGACTATAAAATTTAATAAAATAATATATGAAGGTTCGTTAAATAATTAAACAATTAAAAGATACTATCTTTTCTAGCGGCGAAGCTCCCACCGCTAGAAAAGCTAGCGGCTTGTTTTGCTTCCTCTAGAAATGATAGCGGGATGAGAAATCTAAGTTCCCAATCGGACAGTTATTGATGGGTGGTAAAGATTCCCTTAATATACCACGTGGTATATGTAACCGACCCAATATATATATGACGCTAGCAAAGCTAGCGGTAGTATGCCACCACAATATTTACTTTCAAATAAAATGCTGTTTTTTTCTTAAATTATTTTCAAATTTATTTGTAAATTACAAAATTGAGAAAAATCAGTTAATTCAGTTAATTATTATATTAATTATATTTGTAAAATACAAAATTTAGTATTTCAAAATTTTAAAAATTATTTGTAAATTACAAAGTTAATTACAAAACTATAGTTTTCAAAAAATTTGAAAATTAAAAATT
>JAUEJK010027350.1:0-12796 GCA_032274865.1 Eryngium alpinum
AGATAAGAAGTATAAATTAAAAATCTATTTTAAAATATTTATTAATAAGCCGTGCATCGCACGGGTAATTTGCTAGTTTACTATAAATAAGAGTAATGATATAAGTCAAATATTTTCTAATATATGATAGGTGATTAAAATTGAATTTACCTGAACCTAGTATTCATATTTTTACATGAAATACAAAGTGTTGATACAACCGGACAAAAAAAAGAATATTATATTCATATATATCGATAAATACTCCTATCTATAATTTACTTTTATCTGACAAAGGTTCACATGAGTTAGGGCATGTTTAGATTTCATATAACAACTTATATAAAACCCCTAACTTATAAATTATTTATTATGTATTTATTAAAAAAATAATTTCAAATATCTTTTTAGGTAATATTTTTACTGAATTTTAAATTTAGAGCATCTCCAACAAACCATCTATATCCTACGTGGTTCTTTATATATATAGATTTATCTATATCCTACGTGGTTCTTTATATATATAGATTTATCTAAAATTAGTCTCTCAAACGGAAGAATCCACGGGAGAGTAGCTAAAATTTTAAACAATCCTTATTTAATTCTTTAAATTTATACATCTTCAACAATTCTCTATCTTTTTCACCTCATCTCTTTCCTTTTTTATATCATCTCTCTTACCTTATTTTAATATTTTTTAATTAATTTATTTATTAATTTAATTACATATTTATAATTAAATATTATTTTTAATATACAGCTAATCAATATAGTTAATTCCATTGGAGACTAATTCATTTTTGATTCTCTATAATTTAATTAATCTCTATTTTAATCAACCACTTTAGCTAAAGTGGTTGGAGATGCTCTTAGAGCAGAACTAACTACCCGTAATACGTATATTAACTTAACCACATGGTTTTAACCTTTAATACAAAAAGTTAGTCGCAGTTGATTGTTTCGTGTATGACTATTGAGATTGATTGAATCGTTCATAAAACGGTTCCACGCGGTTATTTTGAAAAGATATATATTTATGTATAGAAAATACACACTAAAAGTCTAAAACACACAACTATTGCCTTGGTAAATTAATTATACTGCTAATTTGCTTATAAGTAGTAGATAAAACTGAAAAGGCAATGCATTTGGTGAGTTATTGTTGATGTTCATGCACCTCATTTATATCTGTTGACATCACCATAAAAGTAAACCATTCTTCTTGCATTGTTTAATTATATTTTTGGTTGCCTTATATTATACAAATAAGAATTGAGTTAATAAACTAAATATTGAACGGTGTGTGCCGTGTGGTCCAACATATTATTTAGATTAGATTATAAAATTTGTTTCAACTTATTTGACAACATGGATATTTATAGATTACCTCAAAAACTAGTTCAATTAAGGAATGGACTAGAGCTTGTTGTATAATTGGGACTACCAAATAAGAAAACATACAATTTACATTTCTAATTCAACATACAATTTGCTGCTTCAGCTAACACTTTTTAAACATTATTGTGTATGGTGTTAACTAATTGATGCATTTATACATGTATTATGTGTTTATTTCAATCTAAACACTTATAAAAGTTTAATTTTAATATGTCAAAACATATCATTATTTATATATTGTTATTTTCTAAACTTATATATATATATATATATATATATATATATATATATATCCACTAATTAATTAGTAAAATAATAAAATTAGTTTTCATAATTTTTATTATTAAAAAATAATCTTTTTAAATATTAATTCTAAGAACCCCTTTATTATTTTAAACTTATGAATATGCATTTTTAAAGTCTGTCACGGAGGACAACTCTAGTCATATCCCTACAAGATCCACTTTAATTAAAGTCTTTAAACAATTAATTTTCCAACATATATATTATTGTTTGAACTTCTTCAAAGCTCTCATACTAAATACAATTTAAAAGATAATTTAGTCTTTTCATAAATATTTATTTCATATCCGTTTCCATTAACCTATTAAGAAAATTACATTTCAACCAGAGTGGATAAACTAAATCTATACAAATTAGTCATAATAATTGCAATACTTATCAGTGATTTATTAGCATAAATATTACTACATCCGTTATCAAATATAGGGCGTTTTGACTTTTAGCACACACTTTAAGGTGCTTTGACCGCCTCTTAAAAATTATTCTTTTTTAAATTTTCTTTTTCTGAATAAAAATATAAATATTATACTTTTATTTAGAAAAAGAAAAATTTTAAAAATAATAATTTTTAATAGGTGGTCAAAGCACCTTAAAGTGTGTGCCAAAGTCAAAGCGCCCTATATTTGATAACAGAGGGAGTAGTAACTAATTTTTTCTAACCCATTAAGGTGGAAGGAGAAAGTATTTTTAGTGTGAAAAACTAATATTTTATGTAAAATATAAGAATTATATTAACGGTTTCATTATTTTTAACTGATTAGTGGTGGAAATAATATTCTGTTTTAGATATTATAGTAAGTGAAATCCCAAAATTTTTAATATTTAAAATAATATATATAAATAAATTGAGCGGTTAATATAATAATTAACCGATAAAAATCAAATAATCATACATAAGATTTAATATGTATGCTCCTACCTGATTTCGCATATTAATTTTATTGACATATACAGAGGACCATAAAATTGTTTACGTAAACTTCTTTTCCAAGAATTTTGAAAGATCTATTGAGTGATATGTGCAAAAATTACACACAAAATATACTTTCTATCTTAATAGGTTTTAGGTCCTGTTTGGTATGCGGATTTGCAATGTTGGAAACGGAATCAATAAACGTATTCCTTTACTTTGTGTTTGATTAAGAATTTAAAAAACAATAACACTTAATCCAAAAAAAGCGTTACGGTCATTTTATTTCCGCCCAAAATTTTATAGTAACACATGCGCTCTCTTTCTTTTCTCTTTTAACTGTCTAATAGTAGCTATCTTTCTTTTCTCTTTTAACTGTCTAATAGTAGCTATCTAATGCTAAGGTGTCTAATACATAATACAAAGTGAATCTCTACTATTTTTTAAGCTATATATATACTTTATAATCATTATAAAATATTTCTTTTCTATAATTTAATAATTATATTTTAATATATAATATACTAGTTTTAATATTTTTTGTTTGAATTATAATTATTTCAAAAAGAAATATAATAAAAAAGAATATACATATATATATAATTAAATATAATTTATATTTATGTCATATAATGTAAAAGCTATTTACGTAAAAGAATATATGTATAAATTTATGAAATAAATTATTATTTTATATAAAAGTAAATTTATAATTTATTTATTATTAATTTTATATAAAAACATATATCTTAATTATAATAATATGTATTATATAAATTTTTATTTCAGTATTATATAATTAAAAAAATTTAAATTAAATATTATTTTTTTATAATTATATCAAACAACATACCAAACAACAAAAAATGATAAAGATTAAAATTACCTTTTCCCTTTCTTTTCTATTTTCATTCCATTACATTATATTTATCTGCACCAAACGGGCTAGAGCAAATATGTCCAAGTCTTTGAGTAATAACTCTCGCAGAAGATGGAATTAGCATTTGAGACCGATGGAATCAAACGGTTCTTTGGCGTATGCTTATGATTCTCATATTCTTCGAAGGCGTACAACGTCTATTGTGTCAAATTTTGGAAAATATGTTATTTATTATTAAAATAAATTGGAATTTAAATATTAACGTAATGTTGTATAATGCCTTTGAAGAACCAAAATTCTAGCAAAGAAGAGATGACATGCTAAAAGAGGAAACTAGATCAATTCGTTGATTCTTTTCTCTTTCTGATGTTTATATTTTAATAATAATGATATATTATCCGATTTATAAAAGTCGATTTCACACTCCGAATAAGGTGTTAACACCTTATTAAAAATAAAAATAAAAGTAGATTCATTGAATTCAGGTAATCACTAGATATTTATACCCAATGTACTGCTGACACTTCACTCGGACTCAGTCGATTTATAAAAGTTTGGACGGTATAAGTTTAAAAAGATAAAAAAACTTAACTTTTTTTTATATGATTGTATATGTTTAATTTATTTAGTAATTGAAGTCATAAATTTATGAATAAATGGGTGTTCAAATTTGACGATCAAAATTTAATTAAATTAAATAAACTTAAATTAAATAAACTTAAACTTTTATCAAATATAAATTAAATCAATTCTACTATGCCGTCTCTTAATACCAGTGTCTCTTAATACCAGTTATTTTGATTTTTTTACACATAATTTTAGTTATTTTAGAAATATATTTTTATTTAATAATTTTTATAAAAAATATATTAAAATTAATAATTTACTATATATTTTATAAAATAATATTAAATAAAAATATTTTTTTAAAACACTAAAAATTACATATAAAAAATTAAAGTGATCATTATTAAAAACCAAAGGAAGTATTTAAATATAAACACTGATAAAATTATGTACATCAAACGACATCTCCCAAGTCCCATCTCCTCTCCCCGTACACCAAAATAATAATACAGTGAATGCGTCTTGTTTAGTGTGATAATCCGTCTTGTGCATTTTAATTTTTGAAAACTAATGCCGTCATCTTGGAAAGTTGGGAGTAAAATGAAATACAATGTAAAATAGATTACATTTTATATCTGATATATATATATATATATATATTAAGAAAAATAGCAAGTAAAATGTTAAATTATTTATTATTTAGAGTTTAATAAAAAATATTTTACCTCTACTTTTACTTCCTTTTAATCAAATTTATATAATAAAATATTTTACATCCAACTTTTCGAGTTCCAAACAAAATCTAAATAATCTTATAAAATACAATTCAAACACTACGCAATATAATATACAAAATAAACATAACCACGATTCTTTATATACAAAAACGAGGAATGCAAATAGGAATTAAAAATAACACTAAATTATTAAAGTAATATTGTTGATAATAGGTTCTTTATAGTTGACTCAATTCTCTATATGGGCTGATTTAATGGACTGATGGTAAATTAGTCCAATTTGAATATTGATTATTAATTGGGTTATAAGAGTGACACAAGAAGGTATTTGGAATTATTTTATAATTCTACTCTTATTATGAATTAAATGGGTCTCCCCGTGAAAATAGGACTATGTCCCTATAAATACCAGGTAAATTATACAGATATTTTTCCTACGCAATATTCATTATTCTTGTTCTCTATACGATTACCCCATTATTGAACAATTACTGATTCTCACGCCGGATGCGAATCGGGGAGCAAACCTTCTCGCATTCGTGTTTTGCAGGAATATCGGAAGAAGATTGAGGATTGTCGGAAGCGGATTCTCCGGACGAGAATCTCTATCAACAATTGGCGCCGTCTGTGGTAATCGTATAGAGATTCTTAAAATTTTATTCTACTCTACCGATGGCAGAGCATATCGATCCGTCTATTACGCCTTCTTCCACGCTTCAACCTTCTTCCGTGCTTCAAGTTTTTGCAAATTCTACCCATACTACACATCAAGTTAGTCATGCAGCAATACTAACTAACAGATACATCACTCATCATACTCTAGATCCTGTGATTATCAGCGGATATGAAGCTATGAACTTTAACGCTGAGAACAACAGTCAAGCCGAACGAAGAGATCCTGATCTTAACACCTCACCGAAGACACATGAATTTCCAAAGCGCGAGAGTCCCTCACAAATCCCCCATACAGGTCCCGACTGATGATCAAACTGGTATAGACCTCCAGAACATGTTTCAAAAGGCTAGAAAGAGGTTTCAAGAGTATCGGATGCAAGCTACAGAGGAGGCAGCCCAAGAATTAGAAGATCAGGCCCGAAGGAATCGGATACGAGCTATGACGAAACGAGCAAAGGAAATTGAGCTGGAAAGAGATGGCTGAGTCAGATGGTCGGGCTCGAGCTCGGTACAAGATGATATTTAGGACAACAGCTCGGCCTAGTACAATTCTCAACGTGTGGAAACGACCGAGGTCAAGAGTACAAACAGAGTTGGAATATCTCTCAGGAAGTTCAGATTCAGACGAGGATTATTGCCCAAGAGTCAGCTCTGCAATTTGCAGAAGAGGCAGCTTGGAAATTGTCAAAAGAGTCAGCTCGTCAATTTGTCAGAAAAGTCAGCTCGATAATTTGCAGAAGAGGCAGCTTAGAAATTGCAGCTCCTCCCGGAAAACCCCCTCATGCTGGAAACAATCCGAGCTCAAAGGCACGTACCGAGATGGAACGTCACCCAAGAGATTCAGATACGGACTAGGAGTATCACCCAGGTGTGATGGCTGATGCAATAGAACGGAGGATGACAAACATGGAAAAAGCAAGAGTTGATAGGAAGACCAGGAC
The DNA here is from genome assembly GCA_032274865.1 of Eryngium alpinum. Lineage (NCBI taxonomy): Eukaryota > Viridiplantae > Streptophyta > Magnoliopsida > Apiales > Apiaceae > Eryngium > Eryngium alpinum. The sequence goes on from JAUEJK010027350.1 coordinate 6,391, forward strand.
CACCTGAGGCAGCTCGGCAACCATCTGGACATCTATACTATTTCGGGTAGAAGTTTTATGTTTTTGAGCTCCAGCTCGGCCAAGAGGAGGTCCACCATGAGAGTTTATAATGTTGATAAGATTGGCTCGATCTAGATGAGCCCATCAGCTCCACTAAGAAAGACAACGAATGTATAATTTGACACTAGGCTGATGCCTTTTTATTTTCTTGTGTTTTGCATAACCACATGATTTGGAGAGTCCTCATCGGTAGTAGTAGCTCAATCAATTAGCGAGAAAGGCTTATGATCAGCTAAATTTGAGAGGAGAGGTGACCAAGCTGGAGTTGCGGAGTAAATGGATACCAAATTAGGAAGGCCTTTACAAAGTTACTTCCATGCAGTGACAAGGAACTTGCAAACTCGCCACCTTGAATGGTAAGTCACTTAAAGAACAAATGTAACATCACCCACTTTAAACGCTATTAGTAATTTCATTTTAGAAAATAAATTCCTAGCAAGCATTTAGTTTCACTCAAATTGCACAACACCATACAGCACTATTATGTAGCTCACTATTTATTGTTTGTAATCTTGAGTCTGGATATTACTGTGGGCGTTATAACTCAGTCATTTATTTACACTTTTTCGTAATAATAGAATTGTTAAAGTTCTTCACTCGGGTTGTTATGTCCTCTGATCCGAGCCGCAAGAGGTATTATGTCCTTTATCAGGTTGTTATTTCCAGGCTCAAATCTCTATGTCATACAATTGACCTCGGCATGGTAGTCATATCAGCTTGGCCTGATAGAAAAAATATCAGCTCAGCCTGATAACACCTTAAAGTTTATTTGGGTAATATGTATGTAGCTCAATATTATTTCAATAAGATAACATTTTTGTCTCTATTTGCATCATACATTAGTAGATCAGCTACATGTCTATTATACCCAAGCTGTTAGGGGGCACCATGCCCATATACTTGGAAAAATAAAATGCAGCTAAGATCCTCGGTTTGAGATGTTGTAGCTCTTAAATATATGAACTTAGACTCTTAATGACCACTTTGAAGTTCATGATTAACATCACCTCGGTTTGATAATAACATCTCCTCGGTTTGATAGTGACATCACCTCGGTTTAATAATGACATCAGCTAGGGTTTAAGGTGACAACTCAGATAACACCTTTAAATTCAAGTTGAATAAAAGACTAGTCAATATCAAAGTCAAGTTTAAAAATAAACTTTGTAAATTACACAGCCGAGCTGAGGTAAAGGGCAAGTTTCAAAATAAAATTTACAATTTATATGGCCGAGCTGCGGACTCGGACAATATCAAATTATAAGCCCAAACACCTAGCTTATGGTATCTTTAAACACCGTGCTCATGGTTTCTCTAAACATCGAGCTCATAGTGTCTTTAACAACCGAGCTCAAAATAAGCTTGGCATTCTTTGATATTGAGTATTGAACTTCGGATCCTTATATTGATGGTCTCGAAAAATGATTAAGCTTCGGGATTTATATTATGCCAAGCTGATGGACTCGGACAATATTAAATTGGAGGCTCAAAGCCGAGCTCAATCAAATAATATGATGAGCATTTTAGTTTGTGCTTAAATGCCGAGCTCAACAATTCAAAAATATTTGATAAAATCAAGCTCCAGTCTGTCAATAGGTTTGAATATTTGTACTACCAAGCTCTTGAAATCTGAGCTTAGGTTACTCATTAAACAATTACATATTGCCGAGTTGTACTTAGGTCAAATTTATTTGAAGTAAGTTCGGTATTAATTGCTGATAATAAGCTAAAGTTGTTAGATCAGCTGAAATCAACCGAGCTCAGAGACCAAGTTTAGAGTACAAATTAAAATTGTTAGTTCATTACCGAGCTCAAGGAATCTTTAAAATGGGTTAAGTTATGAATTTGATTAGACAATTACACATTGATGAATTATGATGAGCTCGGAGAGTGCTTCAAGTTCATTACCGAGCTGGTCATCGTTTGGAGACCTCAGTAAAATAAATTTGGTAGTCAATATTGAACTTCGGTAAAGAGTTCGGATTTTTATTGGTGAGCTCTATACCGAGCTGATGAGCTCGGGTTAATGTAAAATAAAGCCTTGAGGACCTGGGGGTTCAGCTCGAGAAATTCATAAGATCAATGAAAATACTGCAGATATAGAGATAAATATCAAGTGATCATTAGCAATAACATAAAAAATAAGTACTTAAAAACCTTGAGTCTTATATGATTACAAATGAAAAGTTTTATAACTATTACCGAGCTGAAGTAACGTTAAACATCCGAGCTGAAGCAGCGCCGGAGCTGGAGCTAGTTTTTACCTCTACCTTTATTGTCAGGCTCTTTATCAGACTCCTCTTCATCCGAGCTGACTTCGAATGGGTCAAACTGAGGGTCGACCAAGATCTTTTTGTAGTCGAGGCCAACCTCTTTAGCTTCTTTAATTCTGTCATCTTGGCCCTTTGAGAACCAATTAATCTCTGCCAAATCAGCTTGGTTAGCTTCCTCTTGAACCTTGTCCTTCAGCTCGGAATTTTCTTTCTCCAACTTGGTAACTTGGACGAGTCCAGCTTGTTGAACATTCATGTATAGATCTTGAGCTTTTTGAGTTTTTCCTCCAAGCCGTTATTCCTGCTCTCCAGCTCGGCAATTCTACTTTTCAGGTTGGCATTATTAGTCATGGAATTCTTCAAGTCTTATTTTGCTGTGTCAAGCATATGTTGGGTACTGTTGAGGTCGCTGACAATAGTAGCCATCCAAGCTTGACCCTGTAATGAACAAATTATTAATATAAGCAGAGAAAATTAGCTCGACATTGATAAAGATATAAAGGTAGAGCTGACCTCCATTAAATGAGCAAAGACTTACCCAGCTCGTTCGTTCGCAGTCATATTATAGACTTTACGAACATCCTTGGGCACCTCGAGATGTTTGGCCATCTTGGTTCCTAGCCAGACTGCTCTTTCCGAGCACATTTCCACCACTAGACCAATGTTGGTGATAAAAACTGAAGGAAGTGCTACTGGCCGAGCTGGAAAGTTAAGCCGACCTGGACTCTTAGGCGGGGAATTCTTGATCTCGACCGTCTCAAAAAACTCAGCTGTTGAGGTGAGAGGATCTTGAGGTACTGTCGAGCTCAGAGTAATGCCTTCTTTTGTAGGGGTGTGTTCCACCTCGATATCTTGTAAATCCGTGTCTGTTCGAGTTCTTTTACGAGCCAACCTGCTTGCCTTGGCAGATTTCCTTTTTCTTCCATCTTCTTCTCTTTTCTTCCGAGTTGCCTCCTTTATGAACTCGGCTTTTATTTGGAGTTTTGAGCTAGAGGGAGCTAAAGACATTGCACAATAAAGAGAGGGTTATGAGCTTGGAAAAATATATAAATGTGTGATAGAAATAAAAAATAAAAGAATTGAGCTCGGGGACTTAACCTCCAATGCTCGTGCGGAAGAGCTCCGAGCTGACAAATGAAAATGTGAATTTCTCATCGGCTGAATGCGAGTCCAGAAGTTTATTGTAATTACCGAGCTCGTTCTCCAACAGGTCTGGTCTAGTGCTTTTAAATTGGAGAGGAGCCCATGTTTTAAACTCTTCCATGTCGGTTCTTATTAGGTAAAACCAGTCTTCTCGACCATTATTACTCAGGTTCGCATCATGCCACCTCTGAGCACCAGCTCGGTACATAATTACATAGAAGTCGGTGCTAAAGGGAGCAGTTCGGACCTCGAAGTGTGTCCAAAAGTGTTTAAGTTGAGGTTGAACACCTCGGATTTGACATCTATAAAGAAAGGTGTTTATGCTGCTATAGGAGTTCGGCATCAACTGTCCAATAGCAATTTCTAAATCCCTCAGCACAGCCTTGACGAAATCGTGAAGAGGGAATCGTAATCCACAAGACAGAGATAGTTTATGTATAGCTATGCCGAACTCTTTCGTGAACTCGTTTATCAGATGACGAGTATATGATTTATCATTGGAAGTGGGTTGGAAAGCGTGATAAGAGCTCGACAAATGAAAATCTTGGTGAACATTATTTATAAAATCTGAGGATATGGTACTGGTTATATTGGAACCTCGGTATTTGAGAGGGTTTTCGTATATTTTAGAGACAGTTGGAATAGAGGGAATTGGAAAAGCTGATGAGCTTGGACCAATCTGGTCCTCAGCTCGGGAACGAGGAATCAAAGGTGATGGTTTTTATCCAGCTCTCCCGATTCTATATCCATATTGTCTTGCGACCTTAGCACTATAAGAAATACAGTTCGGTAAGATACAAAATCAATGGCTAAATCCGAGCTGACAACTCAACCGAAGCTAGAACTTCGTATTTTCTTTAAGTACCCAAAAATTAATTTGGGGGGTTTTTTCTTTCCCAAACTTCAATTTTCTATCTGAGATGGTAAAGATTAAAAAAAGAGTATTATTCGTTTAATTACTCCTAAGAATAATCTCAGGATTTCTTCTCTGCTTGCATATATAGATACACATACAGTATATGTGCAAAGGTGTGTGAGTATACATCTAGTGAGAGTGTATATGATGTGTATATGTTTATACATATTAAAGGAGAGATTGTAACCTTTAACGGGTATGTATGTATAATGTATAGGCAGATATGTATGCAATTAGCAAATACGGGTATGCACGCGAAGTGTGTGTGTGATTTATGTGTGCAGTAAGAACATATGATTGTGTAAAGTCACATCATATTTAGTATGAATGACGATGAAGCTTACTGGTTGAGCTGTCTCCCTTAGGATGGCAAGCTCAAAGTTCTGCCGGCTTCAATACTGGATGGGCAAACGAGTTTTCGAATTTCGAAATGAGAAGAAAGAAAGAAGATGGATATACATATATATGTGACAAGGGGGATTTAAGGGATTCAAAACCACTTAACTTCTTCCTCGTATTTCCACCTGGGCTTGGGCTTGAGGTAGGAGGTCCAGTCCACTTGTTTCAACACTGGTATGTGTGATTCCGCTTATTTGATGGAGTTGTTTGATTATTTAATTGCAGTCCACAAGTCTAAATATGATTTTTTTGAGCTGGATAAGTATAACCATATTAAAAATATGGTCATTCTTGGGGGCTTGTTAATATTGGATTAATTATGGCTAGGCCCAATTCTATTTGTGGACTGATTAATAGGTTGGGTGTATCCTAATTTGGTTTATTGATTGGGTTATGAAAGTAGCCCATGAAGGTATTTAAAGATATCTTATAATTCTAATCAATATTCATTATTCTTGCTCTCTATACGATTACCCTCATATTGAACAATTACTGATTCTCACGCTGGTGGCGAATCGGGGAGCAAACCTCATCGCATTCGTGTTTTTGCAGGTTTATCCGAAGAAGATTGAGGATTGTCAGAAGCGGATTCTCCGGACGAAAATCTCTATCAACATAATGTTTCTATAAAATTAGTTATTCTGAATTGGTGTGATGTTCTTCTAAAAAAGGTGATATATAATTCAACTCTAATATCTCCAAATTTATTAGATAAATTTAGTGTGATTTATTAATTTCTCTCTGATTCTTAATTTTATTAAATTAAAATTTTATAGGATTAAAAATCAACTTATACATACATATAAGTTTACTATTTACATTTTGATATTCTCTTCTATACAATTATTTTATTTTCCTCACTTTCAAAATAATATATTCTTTAATTTATTTTATTCATTATAAAGATTATTACTTTAAAATATAATTAAAAAATACAATAAATACTTTTAGAAGTAATATATTTTTAATTCTTTATATTTTAATAATAATTATTTTGATTATTTTGCTACGTTGATAAATACTTAAAAATCACAAATTTGTTAACAAAATTTTGACCATAGCACTTGCAAAAAGTAAAAAAAAAATTAAAAAAATCATTAACTTATCGGGCATTTCCTAATTATATCCTTATATATAATAAGCGTAAGGGACTTAAGTTTGATTTTGGTATTGGTCATAAATAGATTAATTATAATTTAAAAAATTATCATATAAACATATAATATATAAAGCTAAAAAAATAAAAAATTAGAAAATCGTTTCATCGACCTCCACATCGGATGTTTTGTTCACCTCATCCACATCAAGACTTCGTCCATCTATATCATATAGGTCTGTAAATTATATACAAATCTAATATATATCAGCACGAATTGCTACGATAGTTTTTCAGTCTCTAATTTTATTTTCTCATAGAAGTTTTTCAATTATCAAATCAGATAAAGGAAGAGACGATGGAAACTAGGGTTTTTGGCTAAAAATATTATTGGATTATGGTGTGTTTTGAATGTTTAAGTGTTCTTTGTTGAATTATGAGATTTTAAGGTACGAATTCTTTACTCATCTTCTTCTTCTGCAAAAATTATTTGAAATTTGTTGGATTAGTTCATAATAG
>JAUEJK010027453.1:0-12794 GCA_032274865.1 Eryngium alpinum
AACATCACCTTATATAGTAGTTCATAACCCTTATGATCGTAGGAAATTAACCTGGAAACCGAACCCTAATAGGATTCGTAGCTGGACCACCGACATAATGGGCCTCCAGCATGTTGGACCTTAATTTCGTATTGATAAAATAAATAGACTGACCAACCATTAGGCCCATTGGGCCGACTGACCAAGCATCTGGGCCGACTGATTAAGCCTTTGGGCTGATTGACCAAACCTCTGGACTGATTGACCAAGCATTTGGGCTGGCCAAGTAATTGGGTTTACGTGCCCTATTCCTACAGATATGTAAGGGTGCAATTTGAGGTGGCGGTCCAATCTGAGTTCAATTCTCCTCTACCAAGCCCTTGTGATGAGGCCAAACTTGTCCAACAAACTAGAGGTTATATTGTCTAATATTTCAAAATTTTAATTTAGGCATATTTACAGATTTTAAGTTTCATATAGTGTATCAGGTCGTCTAATGACGTTGGAGTGCCCTGTGCCAAATGAAAACTAAGGCCCATCATAATTATATTTAATTTAATATTTATATATAATATATTATTTAAATAATAATATATAATATATTATTTAAATAATAATATATAAGAATTTGAGTATGATAATAAATAATTTACTCAAATTTGTAAAATAAAAAAGATAACATGTGTATAAATATATATTATGGATGAATATGTTTAAATACAAAAAATATTATCGAGAAGAAATACAAAATAAGATGGACAACAAAAAAGGAACACTAATTAAGATACTAATAAAAAAACGTAGAACACACAAATCTGAATTGTGAAAACGCGTTTGGTAGCATATACAATGAGAGTTAAAGTAAGAATGTTTTAATATTGCTAGTGTTTTGTTTCAGTCATTAAATACTTAACTTAATATATGTATACATGCATAATATATCAATAATAATAAATAATTTTATTAAATTTTCACTAATATACATTTTTATTTTTTACAATACTCGAAAAACTAATATACTTATTTATTTGATTTGGGGGCCCTCTTCTGTTGCGGCCCTGGGCCATTGCTCCGGTTAATAGCAGGGCTTTGTAATGTATTAATTATATAATCATGTTGTTTAATTATGACTTTAACATACTTTTAGACCCCACCAAGTACTATAAATAAAGAAAAGAAAATGGCCACGAGAAGATTGTCAAGGATAAGGAGAAAGAGAAGACAATGGAGTCTATTGTTGGTGTGTCAGTTAAACAGTTAGATTATCCTCTTGCGGGAGATGTTTGTCATGACGGAGTACTGGAGTTCGTTCGGCTTGCAATTGAGTTTGGTCACGTCAATGATATAGAGGTTGATATGGGACCTTTTTGGGACGTAAATCCTTGGACTGAGCATATAAATAAGGAGAATGTTTTAGAGGGTTTAGATGAGCAATGGTTAAGTGCGTCTAGTATTGTCTTTTACATTAGGTAATTCAACCCCATAATAAATTCTATAAATTGATTTATGTGTTATGATTCTAATCATATTTATCTTGATTAAAGGCACTTATGTGAGGTCTTTTTATCCAAGAACCCTGATCTGGCAGCTAAGTTCTCTTTTGCATCTCCTCATATTGTCTCTCACTTGGTCGATCGTTCTGAAGCATCCACATATTTGGCTAGCTGTCTGCTTAAATATGTTGACAAGGACCACTTACTTTTGGTGCCATACAATGTGTCGTAAGTTTTTTTTATATGCACCTTTAAGTTATCTACTTATATATATGCATTTTTTGTAACTATAATAATTGAATGCAGAAAACATTGGTTGTTAGTTGCTGTCAATACAACAACGGAGAATATTTATTTTATGGATCCACAACGCTTGACAATAATTTCAAAGTATAAAGATTTGAGAGCACTTGTGGAAATGTACGTAATGTATTTACAACTGTTTAACTTGGTATTTATATTGGTGTGTGTGTGTTTATTAACATTCAATACATGGTACAGTGCTATAAGATCTTTCTGGACTAATTGTGAGAAGACTTATACCAAGACGGGATTTAAAACTTTTACATGGACAAATATATAGGTGATAATTTTGTTGTCGTCTTTAGTTTTTAGCAAATTTGTTGATCTAAATTTCTGTTCTAATAAGTTTGTCAATTATTATCTCTAGTGTCCAAAGCAAGTTGCGAATGATGGCATTCATTGTCGTTATTATGTTGGGTGCTTTATTGAGGATATGTTATGTTTCGGTGAAAGAGTTATCCCTGTCAATGTAAGTATCTCATGAAAATTTCTAAATAATTTTTTAGTTATTCAACTGTGTTATTTCATACGGATTCAAATGACATTTAAATATTTTTATATACTGTTTACCCATTCCCAAGTACACAAGTTATATACTCCTAGGTAAATGGTTCATTTTCAGAATAACTGGGGCGGATACTAGTACAACCGTTTCATCAAGGGCAAATGTTAAAGTAGTGTTTGGTACTATGATGTAATACATTTGCAATACTTCTACTTCTTTGGTTTTATTTTGACGAATTATGGATACTATGTAAATGTTTTGACTTGGATTTTATTTATAAATAAATTATTATTGGAATTTCAATATTGTTTTAGATATACATGTGTTATTATTGAAGAATTTTATTCGAGAGGAATTTTCATTATATTTTATGGGTATGCGTAAAATATATTAAAAATAATTAATTTTTAATCAATTTATATCATAACTTTTATAATGCTTGATTTGGCGTTATATTAGTGGTCATGTACTTAGATAACACTAAGCTAACATAGCACTTATAGGAACACTATAGTAGTGAACACTTGCATAGTACCTTCAAATGCGTTATGGAAATACTCATGCACTTAGATAACACTAAACTTACATAGCATTTATGGAAACACTATGTAAGTAAATAGTTGTATAGTACTTTAATATGCGCTATGGAAATACTCATGCACTTAGATAGCACTAAACTAACATAGCACATACAAGAATGCTATGTTAGTAAACACTTGCATAGTACTCCAAAATGCGTTATGTAAATGCTCATGTACTTCAATAACACTAAACTAACATAGCACTTACAGAAACACTACCTTAGTAAACACTTGAACAGCTTAAAGATAAAACAATATGTAAGTTACCTTTACTTGCATAGCACTGGCTAAGACAGCGCCTAAAAGCACTATGTAAGTAGCAAAATAAGCACTATGCAAGTACAGAATAGTAGTAGTGAGAATATATATGTATATACTGGATAAACAATGTTTGTGTGTCTATGAACGCGTTTATTAAATAAATTTACCTTGGTAACCAAATTTTGAAGAATAGTACGAATAATAGTTAAAGAGGCTGTATCATCATCCACAAATAATATGTTGTACTTGCTTGTTATTGCTATATTGCTTTGAGATAGATTATCTATTCTCAAGCTACCGTCCATTTTCAAAGTTTGAATATATACCTTTATCCTTTTCTGAAGGAAACTACACTTGATTTACATACACAAATAGAACTGGTTACATATATACATCTATATGTATAATGTAATAATGTTAGAGATGAGATCTAAAGTAATATGCAGTACATCTATACTAGATTTCCATGCAATGTTAAAATCATCTACCGATCAAGAGGTATCTGTTAGGAAATCATAATGAAAGTATCAATGTGTTACAATTTATAAATCTCAGATTTTTTTATTACAAAAATCTGAAGCTTTTACTATCAATATATTTAGATTTTCAGTTAATATGAAAAAGAGGTGTAAAATATATTCCTTACATCTGCCAAAAAGATTTGATATGTTAAGGATGTATTAAGATTAATACTTTTTAAATTAAAATATAATTAATTTTAGTTAATATTGTAAATCAGGTAACAAAATGTATTTTTTTTATTTTTTTACCGGTTCAGATATTTTGTACAATTTTCTAAAATATATCTAAATAATTCTATAAGAAAGACTGGAAATTTGTAAGTTATGTGCCAATCTTTATATTATTTGAACAAGTGTTATTTGAACAATGAGTTATGAAACATGCAGCAGGGGTTAAATGCAAGTTCAAAAACTTTTATTGGATTTCTTAAACTTGTTTAAACAAATTTGTGAAAGTGCAGTGAGAGAGCTTTGACTTGGTGAGATTATTTAAGTGAAAAACAGAAAAGTAAAGAACAAACAACTTATTAACAATATAAGAATTATATTAATGAAGATTAGGCTTATCCTTCCCAAACTGGAACTAAAAAGTTCTCACTACAGATTACAAATTCTCTCTCTCTCTCTCTGTAATGAAAAACTTACAAAGACAGTGGAACCAAGAAAACTATACATAGACACAAACTTTTCTAAAACTGGCAGTGAGACACAAAATTTCCTTGCACTGCAACTTCCCGAATCTAGTAACTTTGAACTTTTATTTGCTTCTGTCGACTCCAATGGTCCCAAATAAAAAGCACTTCAACTTTACCAAGTTTGTTGTTCCAATATCTTCAGTTCAGAAAATGTGTGCTCATTTAGCTGTATCTTTGTCTCCAAGTCCAGTCGTTAAAAGCATGTCACTTTCCTTGTCTAATACTTTAGCCACTTAGATTTTAAATTTTGACTCCAGTTGTAGAGTCATAATACTTGAGCTTGCAGTTAGATGGAGACTAGGCATCATTAAGAGTAGCCTGGGTGTGCCAATGCGCTAAGTCACTTCATCCTTCTCTTCTCACTGAATCCTGACTGTCACTGAATCCTGACTGTCACTTTCACTCCATTCTAATTTTATGACTAAAATATAAAGTAAAACCTTTACTACTATCTGTAAAGTGCTTATTAAAGAATAGTAGCAAAGTCAAGTATGTGAGGCAATCAAGTCACTATAATTCATTATTTTATTAACATGCAGTAAGATGATCCTCAATTTATTTGTAATTTTTAGAAGTATAAAGAATGAATTGTGTGTCTGTAAAATAATACTCTGTGCAGTGATTTGGTACATCATCATTTGAAATTTCTAACAATCTCCCCCTAAGGTAGCTTTGTAACACAATGCCTACCTTTCTAATCTTAATATTAATGATGATGTAAAAACCAAATAAAGAGTAAGGAATAACTAATCTCACATTTACAAAGTACTGCAAAGCTTTTCAACTCCATCAAATTCCCAACTTCATTATATTTTGAATTAGCTTTTCAACTCATCCTTCATCGGTTGACATTCCAAAATGTACAAAAGTAACTAATCATGTTAAGCACAATAAATATAAAACATGCAGCGAATTTAAAAGACTATACAAGAGATAAAGTCAGTGACCTAAGACTCTAAGCCTTTGAGATCAGTTTGCATTGAGAAGAAAGAACTTCAACCAAGAAAATTATCTCAGACTTAGATCTTGCCGGCCACGGTTCCCATCCTTCTGTAGATTTGGGTAGACTTTCATTCCATTCCCTGGCTTTTATCTCCATGCCAACTCCTGATTTGTTAAGATAATGTCTTGGAACTTCAACTCCAATGTCTTTCCCAACTGGAAGATTTATCACTTCTTTTTCTTTCAAGCTCTTCGGATCACTTGAAAGTAGTAGCAACATCTAGAGATATTAAAATTTCTTCCATCCAGAAAGGACTTTGATAAGATGATCTACCTGAGAGATAGAGAAAATTCCCCTATTTTTCTTACAGTCTTCTATCATAATTGTTCCATCATCTCCAATCCATTGTATTGTTGAGCTGCCAACTTCACCTTAGTTTTGAATCTGTCCTTCTCAAACTAAGCTCTTTCCAGCATTGCAAATACTACAATTTGATGCTTAGGAGACACTTCTAATATAGCGCATTTTAAAAGCACTATGTATATAAGTCACTAATATAACTCTTTTTTATATAAAAACTATGTAAGTTATATAAATAAAATATAAAAATAAAAATAAAAATAAAAGATGGTACTTAGATAACAATTTTGTGAAGAGCACTATGCAAGTCAGTAGCTGTATAGTGTTTTCAGAAGCGCTGTAGAAGTTATAACTTATATAGCACTTTTATAAGCAGTACACAGATCTTATTATTTTTAAGTAATTATTTTTATTCAATAATCTAAAACTTAATATGAAAAGTTTAAAAACTAGTTTCTAAATAATATTACGGTACTAAATAGCATTTTCTAAAGAGCTATCTTAGTAACTTAATAATATATGAATATTTTTATTTGAATGTAATTATTTAAATAAATTTTTGAATAATTTTCATAAAGATAAAATTTAATGTAATTAAATTATTATATTAATTTGCACATATTTTAATATTTAATAAAAATATTATTATTTTTTGTAAATAAAAATTTAGATATTAAACTTTTATTTAAAAAAGAAAAATTTAAAAAAATAATTTAAATAATATATTTATTAAATTTTAGGATCCGCCCAATTAATCATTTTAAAATAAAAAGAGTATTATATTTTATTTTCTTTCGTCGTTTTAGAAGTTAGGTGTTCTTTTTAGTAAATATATTATTATTACATGTCACGTGCTTTTTTTTTGTGCTTAATATATTTTTTTAAGTTAATTGTAAAATAGTAATCAACAAAAATAATAAATGTTACACCAATATATAACATGTATACTTAAAATCATATTTATTTATGTTCAAAAATTTATCATCAAACATAATCAATAGCAAATTAAATAATTAAAATTTTATATTTTAATTCAAAAACATTTTTTTTTATAATAATACTATTTATAAGTTAAATATTTTTTAATTAATTAATTAATTAATTAATAATTAATATAATTTTTATCTTTTGTGCTATTTAAATATTTAATTTTAGTTCATATATAAATATATTGTTCTAAATTTTAACTGAATCAATAGATTTTTCTATCAATCACTACATGATTGTTAATCAATATTTTAAAACATCATATGTTATTAATATTATTAATAAGTTATTACAATATTAGTGTTTTTATCTTTTACATAAATATTATCTTCAATGATGTAAATATATTTAAAATTTTAAATAAATACGTTGTTATATATAATTATATAAAAGTATATAATATTATATTTTATTAATCAAACTAATTTACTTTTAATCATCTAAATAATTGTTCATAAGTCATCAAGCTAATTAATCTAAATAATAAATTTTAGACAAATGTATACAATTTAGAGGTGAATTATGTAGTTTAATATTTTATAAAGGTTAGTTTAATTAAAAAGTATAATAATAATTTAAAATGTATCAACTAAAAATAAAAATTTTATTTTTATATATAACATTATAATTATTTTTAATAGTACTTTATATGTTTTCATATTTTTGTACTTCTTGTCAAAGGAAAAAAAATCCAATTGATCTTGGTATATTTTCTCTTCCCGCAGTGCTCCTGCTGCTTCTCTTCTAGGCTCGCTGCTCGCTACTTCCCCTACGGCTGGCTACTCATCAGTCTACTATTCGATCAAAGTAAGATCTGTAATTTAATTTTTTAGTTTATTTAGTATTAATATCTACGTAATTTTGAGGGTTTACTTGTAGAATGTTTGGTTGAATCGTGGTTTAAATTTATATACAAGTTTTTGTCTGTGTAAACTCTGCGCAAAAGTAGACTTGGAGTGTGGGGTTTGAATTTAGATGTTTTCTCATCCGGATTCAATCTGAGATGAGGATTTGTGAACTATGTTTTGGGTATCTCAAAGCTTAAATCTTTTAGTATTGTATTAGTTAATGATATCTTTTGGGATTTGAGTATTGGAAATTTGTTTAGTATAGCTTTCAATTTATGTGCACTTAAATATTTGTGTATATTGAAATTTTGTTTCTTGAAATATATTGGATATGAAACTTTTCAGTTTGATATGCATAGGGTTTAGAGTAATTATATTGTTTGGAACTTTTGAAAGTTGTGTTTTAGGCTGTCTTTTCATTTGGCTAAGTTTTAGAGACTTTTGGTTGATTTTAGCTTTGTTTTTGCTAATTATGTTTGCTGTTTGGGATACATTCAATCTCGTATGATGTTCAAAATTCAAAATCCTTTCATGGCTCCTACTCCTGATGTATAGAATTGTTACTGTAGGTTAAATCACGCAGTAGGTATGGAGTCGGATTTTGATTAAACACCCAGTAATGTTTTTCATTTTTTTTTCAAAGAATGGTTAACTCTTGTATAATATTAGGTTTTATTTTTACGTGTGGCTGATACTTATTTGTATATATTGCAGTTGAATTATCTTAGATGGCTGGAAGGAAACTTTTGCAAAGGGTGGCTATTTCAGAAACTAGAAATTATTAGATAAATAAGTCGGGTGTAGAATTAAATGGTTATAAATATATGCTGAGGTCAAAATTTTGGTCATGACGGTATCCGAAATGTTTGTTATGTGTTGTGTTTTTCTTTGCCTTTACTTTCCTGCCAGAACCAAAGAAACAGATCATAATATTCTCTCAAAGGACCTGGTCTCAAGTGAGTTTAATAAAATTTCTCTTCTTTATTTTTTGTTCTTGTCAAGTACTAAAGTTCTTATTCAATAAAGCTTTTATATATTTGTTCTATATGCAGTTTATCCATTCTCAAGTACTAAAGTTTTATATTCCTGGGCAAGTGGTTCAATTTCAGAATAACTACAATGGATACTTGTTCAACCATTTCCTCAAGGACAAAATATAAAGTAGTATTTCATACTTTGATGTATTTTTCTTTTTGATAAATAAACTCCGATGCAAATTATTTCCAATTTAGTGCTCTAGTTTTATTTTTAATAAATTATGAAATATTGTAAATATTTTGACTTGTATTTTATTTATAAGTCAATTATTATTGGAATTGCATTCTTGTTTTATATAAAAATGTTATTATTGGAGATTTTTTAGTTGAGGATTTGTCATTAAGTTTAGAGCTTTTGGTAGAGGTAGGCTTTAAATATATTGATAAATTTGTATAATAACTTCTATGGTGCTTAATTAAGCACTGTGCTAATGGTCATGTACTTACATAACACTAAACTTAGATAGCACTTATAGGAGCACTATACTGGTAAACACTTGCATAGTACATTAAAATACGCTATGTAAATACCTATGGACTTAGATAACACAATACTAACATAGCACTTACATGAACACTACGTTAGTAAATACTTAGATAGCATAAAGATAAAACACTATGTTAGTTGTCCTTCACTTGCATAGCACGGGCTAAGACAGAGCCTAAAAGCGCTATGTTAATAGCAAAATAAGCGCTATGCAAGTTCAGAATTGTAGTAGTCATCAATCTCCTTCTTAATGTCCTCAGATAGCTTGTGATTTGAAACTAGCAATCCTTTAAGCCTTAACAGCTTTGTCTCGTCTAAAGTCTTTACCCAAACATGATCTTTGAATTCTGTGCTCCCTCTAACTATTGTGCAGATCATGAGCGGTTGTTTTGCATTGTTGATAGTCACCTTCACAGACTTGATTGATTTGAAGAGTCTTTCTTCTTTCTCTCTTCTTATCAGTTCAACCTGATCAGGAGACATTTTCCTTTCACTTGCCTTTGTCACTGATGAACCTCTCAGTAGATGTGTTAGAGAGATTGCAGTGTTGAGAGTAGCAGATTTAGAGGAAGAGATATGTCTATTTGAACTCACTGACGAGAGAACTGAATGACAACTTGAGCAATGTTAGAGGTTGCAATGACTTGAGATGATTCAGTGAATTGTTCAGCTTTTCTTTTCTTGCCCTAGACTTGAGAATTAAACTGATCAAGAGCTTCAACTTCATTCAACCTACTCCTTATCATTTCTAGCTTGGATGTTGGTCTTTTACAGATACCTATATCATCAATCTCTATCATAGAGAACAAATTTATATCTCCCTCTTTCATTGCAGTGAGAAGAGATTTGAAGTTCTCCAGAGCAATCCTTTTGGCTTGATTCTCATCTCTTTTCTCAATGAACTCCTTGGTTAATTTGATCTGCTCTGGATCTTCTTGTTACATCATCATTTCATGATCTTGCTGAGCAATCAGGTCACAGTCAGCTTTGTGCCTTGCCATCACATCAAAAGTAGTCTTCATAGAGTCTTGCATTAATTTCATCTGATTTTTCTTTGCTTATGAGATTATTGGCTTTGGCCTCTCCTTCAAGTGTACAAATTCAGCAGATAATGATTTCCATCTCCAGTTTAGAATGTTGCTCCTTTGCCTATAACCCATAAAACAAATCTTCTTTTTCATCCTATGAACTGGATGGTTTACAGCGTCTATAGCATATCTGTTATATAGTTACAGCCAATAGCATAGAGCATTGTTTGGATCATGTTCAACAACTGGAGAGTAAGGAGGAAACCAAGGTCCTTACATCACTAGTTCTCCAATCTGATCTTTCGCTGATGCTGATTCTGACATTTCATCTAAAGAACCTAGATCTATCACTGAAACTTGTGCTTGGCAAGTCACTGAAACTGAAGAAATATCAAGACCTGCTGATTTTCCATCCTTATCACTCATGCCATCCTTATCACTCATTGGCTCTGGCGCAGGGGCATTTCTTGAAGCACCTTCATTGCCAGTTGCCTTTTCCCTCGTCCTAGCTAAGCAGCCTTATGTCCTTCTTGAAAAGCTCATCTATCCACTCCATCACCATCATGCCCATATCTCTTCTTCCCCTTTTTGACATCATCATTGCACTTTGAAAAGGCATGGAGAGTGAGACCTGCTTGAAGAAGATCCTTGATGTCTTGAAGATTTGATTTGACTGACGCCAATATCAGTCTTGACCACAGCCATGTCTTTCTTCAAATCACTGATTTCATTTTCAACTTTGAAAAGCGTGGATTCAATGGCTTCCATGGAGGCTAGAACTAGTGTAGGGTGGATAAAGTTTAGAGCTAGGGGTGAAAGTAGGATTGATGTTGGTTCAAAAGTGGAGAAACTAAGAGGAGAAGAAGAAATTATTTGTGAGATGGTAACTGTAGTGACTATGGGTTCTTGAGCTATTATCATTGGGGTAGACAATACAGGAGTAGTGTTGACAAAGCTCAAGTCAGCTATTGCAGTGAGAGGAGTGGAATCATTGATTGGTGAAAGGTGAACAATGGTAAAGTGGAAAAAGTAGGAGGAGAAGAAGAAATTATTTGTGAGATGGTAACTGTAGTGACTATGGGTTCTTGAGCCATTATCATTGGGGTAGACAGTACAGGAGTAGTGTTGACAAAGCACATGCTAGCTATTGCAGTGAGAGGAGTGGAATCATTGATTGGTGAAAGGTGAACAATGGTGGACTCAGTGAATATAGGTGTGGTGACTGATTCAGTGACTTGAGGGAATGAGATAGCAATTGGCTTATTGAGCACCACTGAAAGGCAAATCACTGAACGAGATTCCTCTTGTGATGTAGAGGATGAGAATTGAGCAGATAAAGAAGCAAAGGTGTGAAAAAGCTTGCTTAAAGTCTCGTGAGCTTTGGCCAAGTGATGGTTAGAGTCATATATGTCATGAAATAGATGATCATATTGAGATGAAGTCAATGAAGAAGGATCATTGAATAAGTGTTAGTCCTTGTTGTACTAATCACTTATTTTTATAGTGTATATATCCAAATAGTTACTTTCATGAATAGCTCAAAATCATGGCCTTTATATCAATGAGGATCTTGTATTAAAAAAATTGATAACTATCACAAATAACGATGCCAAAATTTAAAAATCGACCACATGCACACTTCAAATTTATAAGCTAATCAATTTACTATAATTGATAGTGATCCTTTAAATATAAAAAAAAAGTTTCTTTTAAAGATTGTATCCATTATAGAGGCAATTATTGTTTGGAGATTAATTGTCAATTCTTTTATGTTTTCATTTGACAACCAATACTCAATTTAACATTATGTTAAGTTCTTTCTTGTGTTTTATTCCTGCAACTACATAAGAACCTTATGGTAAGTATGCAAGTTGATGATAGAAAAGATAAATGAGAAGATATCAAAAAACATGAAGGCGGATAACATACTCAAATCAAAACTTTAAGTCTTAATTTTATATTTCATAATATATAATTAGAAATTAAAGATATATAATAAATTAAACTTTCAATCTTTTATTAGCATAGTCGGATTTCTGACATTTGGCATAAATGGGGAGATCATGGTTCTCCGGCTAGTTTTCTCTTCCACTGCCCAACATATGCAAATAAAAACTGCAAGTCCCCAACAAAAAGAGGTTTCTTCATAAAATAAACTGCTCCATTAAGAAGTCCGTTCAGTTGATCATTTAGATTTCCATCTGCAGACATCATTAGTCAAAAAAATAAATTTATTTTCTGAAGAAACAATTTTTGTCTTAAACTTTTTGAAGATACAACATAGAAAACAAATTATCGATGAAACTTACAAACAACCGGCAAGCGAAATTCTTGGTTGATTGTTTGTTGTAACCCAAACCCATTTGTATCAGTCATGTGCAAATCCATTAGTACTAAATCGAACTTGAGTTGGGGGTTCCGAAGAGTAGATAAAGCATGATCTGCACTTTTGACAGTCATCACTGGAACATATGAATGACACATAAGTATTAGACTTGTTTAATAGCATATATATATATATATATATATATATATATAGGATAAACCATTTTTCTGTGTCTATGCAGGCGTTTATTAAATAAATTTAGCTTGGTAACCCATATTTTAAAGAATAGTACGAATAATAGTTAAAGAGGTTGTATCATCATCAACAACTAATACGTTGTACTTGCTTGTTATTGCTATATCTCTTTGAGATACATTTTCCTTTCTCAAGCTACCGTCCATTTTCAAAGTTTGAATCTATACCTTTATCCTTTTGTGACT
>JAUEJK010027560.1:0-19464 GCA_032274865.1 Eryngium alpinum
AGAGGAGGACCAGAAAAATGAACTAACTTGCATAATCTTTACTTGAAATTAAATTATTTTTATACATAAGTTTATTATACAAAAACATTGAAATAATATCTCAATTGTTTTGGATCCGGAAGTGAGTGCATGTCCACATAGGGAACAATTGCACAAGTGAAGTGCATGTTCAAACAGGAAGCAACATACAATTTATTTATTTGCCTGGCATGTGAATAAACCATATATAGCCTATGGCCTACAGGGAATGGTGTAGGAGTTGAATTCATGGCCTCTTGGTTATGAGTTGGGCACCTTAACCATTGGGCCTCAACTCCCTAACTGTCATTCTATTGCATTGAACTTATTGCACGAATCTATAAAAATTGAATTTTAAACCATGTTGATGGAATAATGAGACTATAGCAGAGTAAAACAGTTCTAGTTCTAGCAGCATGTCTTCTCTTCCCTCCTAGCACCATATTTTCTGTCCATCGTATGTGCACATGAGTGAGGGGTTTGCATTCTTGGATCTAAGTTCCACAGGATTTTGACTTAGAAGGTGCCTCACTTCTGAAAGAATTCCCTTAGTGTGTTTGGATCTAGGAAGGGAGTAAAGCAAAGTTGAAGGTAAAATGAATTACTTTCATGTATTTGTTTAGAAAGGAAATATGGAGTAAAACATAAGAGTTAAAATAACATCAATTTCTACTAATTCCCTCTTATTTTACTTAATTTTCAAAACATAGAATGAATTTCATTTTCATTCTCATTTTCCTACCTACATTTTATTTCACCTCCAACTTTACTTTACTAGCTAATAAGCTAGCAATTTTGATGCCGTTCATCTAGAAGTATACCGTTGCAAGGTCCTCAACTCCAATTTTATGCGGGATATATGGCACCAAATACCACCACCTGGAACTAAACAATCACGAAGTGTCCGTTCCTAACTACCTATTTATATAAAACTCCCTTCTCTTCAGGCATGCACTCCATCATATTTCCACCACAACACCGTCAAAATCAACACACATGTCTTAAATACTAAACTAAGAATCCACTAAAAGGGTGGTTAACTAGTAGTAGCTTTAACCGGTAGACCTAGAAATGAACCATTGAGACCAATCCTTATATATGGACCAAATATCTACTGCCAAGAATTAGGAACCTCCATTACTTAAGAGCTCAATATGCAGATTACTTAATCTATAAAATTGATACATTCAACTAAACCTAAATCAACTAATACAATTTATAAATACAGATACGAACCAAACACAAACGATTCAAGGTTTTGATCTACTTTATCAACATTCACATCGCATAAATCGATTGCAGTAGGAATTCAAAGAACAAATAACACAACAAAGGAGATTGATAGCATCAAATTCGAGGCAAAATTAGAGATCAGAACAAACCTTCGGTAGCTCATCCGGTAAACACTTTTTCCTCTGTTACAAACACAAATTAATCACCAACGCCATTGAAATGATTCACAAATAAAGAGATTTTAAATTATAGAAGTATGTCGAGATGGGCATTAAATTGATATCGGGCGAAGATCCATCAAAATATTACTACCATGTTACGAAAGTCTGATATAATATTTTATTGATGAAATACAATTTTAAAGTCATATGGGGTGCATAAAAAATGATTTATATTTTTATTTTTTTTAAAATTTTACTAAATTTAATAAAATATTAATTAATTAATATTTATTTATTTTAATGAATTAATTAATTTAATATATATATATTATCTATACTATACTATATTATTAAAGCAAAACATGAGATCATATGATTTTTTTTAAGCTTTTCTTTTATTGTCATCACTTCTTAATTAATATTTAAGTATTAAGTGATTTAATATTTAAAAATAAATTATAATTTTAATTTAATAAAATAATATTCTACTTAATATTTACTCATAATTCCATTAAATAAGAAATAATATCTTACTTAAATATAAACTCTTCTCTCTTATTTATATATTATTATTAATCTTTTATTAAGTATTAATTAATTTGATATTTAAAAATAAATCATAATTCTAATTAAATAAGAAGTAATGTTCTACTTAAATATTAATCTTTTATTAAGTAATTTGATATTTAAAAATAAATCATAATTTTAATTAAATAAGAAGTAACGTACTACTTAAATATTAAGTTTTTCTCTCATAATTCTAATTAAATAAGAAATAATATCGTACTTAAATATAAAATCTAAATCACTTATTTATATTTTATTATTAATCTTTTATTAAGTATTAAGTAATTTGATATTAAAAAATATATCATAATTCTAATTAAATAAGAAGTAATTTTCTACTTAAATATTAAGTCTTACTCTCATGATTCCAATGAAATAATAAATAATATCCTACTTAAATATAAAGTTTTTCTCTCCTACTTATATTTTATTATTATTCTTTTATTATATATTAATTAAAATATTTATATTTTTAAAATATAATTTTAATAAATAAAAAATCAGCATCATAATCTTAATTAAATGAAAAGTAATTTTAAAAATAAATAGTATTTCTAATTAGATAAGAAGTAATATCCTACTTAAAAGTCTTATTCTTTAATTTATGTTTTATAAGTTATTTTTTTTGATATTATATGTATAATAATATTTAAATTATAGTGAAATTTTTATAAATTATATAGCCGACCGTGTTTTTGCATGGTTTCAGCATATAAATTAAAATGCAGATGGGATATTGAATTTTAAGACAATATGCGTATTGAGGTACTGACTTTTAAATATAGCACGATGGTTATTTAATTTTGAAATAAAGTGCAATATGGCATGGGTACTCCCTTAAGCTAGTTGTTAACATCGTCAAGTCTAACGCCATGAACAGTGAAAACTAGTTGATTTAACCCCCAAATTATCGTGTGTATAAAACATACACTTAAAACACTAAATTTAAAATTACCCTTTCTTACCTTGCAGTCGAAACTCTTCAAGAATGATTATCGTGTGTACAATATGCTTGATTGTTTAGAAAATTGCATGACAGCAGATAATGCGGGAATGAGATTCTATGGATGTGTATTTGAAAAATAAGGGTGTGGCTGTTTTACGTGGATCTCCATTGGGGCTTCGAGCAATGGAAGTGATCCATGGGCTTTCGCGATGAATAAACATAATGGAAGAAAGGCTTGGTGAAGAGGGAGGGTTGAATAACGAGGCTGCATTTGGTGATAGAAAATGACCGTGAAAAAATTTATGTTGCTTGCATTTGTTGTCGTGGTTGTTGTAATTATTGTTGGTAGTAATGGTAGTTCTGAAAACTAAGCTTTACCAATGTAGTTTATGAAGTATGTAACCTTTTCTTTTGTTGTAAACTTCGGAATTAATGTTAATGAAATGTCTATCTAGTTTATGGTAGTTATAGATAATTATTTTTCGGCTATTTAGATGTTTATGAACTTAAAAATTCCATGAGTAAGAACATATGAATTGCTTAGAAACATTTTACTCAAATCAATATTATTTATTGATTGGAAATGGAGGAGTACATAAGGTTGGAAGTACTGATGGAGTAACAAATTTCATTAGAAATGCTTAGAAATAACTTCATACTTCGTCGGCATTACCTGCTTGTTGGGTATTTCTTTCCTATTTGGATTAGGAATTGAATACTTGATAAAGCTGTCCTTGTGTTTTCATAAGGAGAATGTTAAATATAAATCATAAGGTGATTTGAATTATTATTATTTGTTTTACCTATAAATAAGGGTTATTTGTAGGGTTTATTAAGAGAGAAAATTCAGAATTATTTTGAGAGATTTTAGGAGAGAGCAATCATAACAGGTTTTAAAGCAAATCTCATAGCTTTTCCTCAACACGATGCAACAGTCTTAGATTTTCAATTTCTGGAGTTTGGACGGTCAGATCGTTCTGATTTTTGTAGAGTAGGTTCACAACACACTGGTCTACATTCTGAATGGTGGAGATCGGATTTGGTGGTCGTGAAGTGTTCGTATTCTGGGGCGGAACAGGCTGAATGTTTTAGATGATATTCTCTGATTTTGTCTTTATTTGTTGCCATATTTCTTGACGTTAATTCCAAGAGTGTGAGGAAGTATTCTGAATTTGTGTACCTCTAGTTTTATCTAGGGAAGATTGGTGTGTTATATTTTGTGATAGTGGAATCGTTTGCCTGGATTAGGTCCCGTGGTTTTTACTCCTCGTCTTGAGGTGGTTTCCACGTATAATTCTTGTGTATTTTTTTGGTTTGTTTTTTGCGCTTTATTATTTTATGTTGCTCTACTTGATTGTTTTCTCAAACGTTTACAAGTCAAGGAAAAATATTATTCTGTTGTGTTCCAATATTTCCCAACAATTGACATCAGAGCTTTGGTTGTTAATATGTGTTATTGGGGCCTGTCAATCTAAATGGTTCTAATTATCATGATTGGAAATGCAAGATGGAAGATCTTCTATATGTGAAGGATTATTATCTACCAGTATTTACGATGGAAAAACCGAAGTACAAAACTGTTGAGCAGTGGAATATTTTACAGTGACAGGTTTGTGGATACATCAGACAGTGGGTGGATGATAATGTTTTGAACCATATCAGTGGTGAGACACACGCACATACTTTGTGGAACAAGTTTGAGTAATTATATGCTCGAAAGACAGGAAATAATAAGCTGTTTCTGATTAAACAGTTGATGAGTTTGAAGTACCAAGACGGAACTCCTATGACAGATCACTTGAATTTATTTCAAGGAATTATGAATCAACTTGCTGGAATGGGTATCAAGTTTAACGATGAGGTGCATGGATTGTGTCTTTTAGGTACTCTACCAGATTCTTGGGAGACTTTTAGGATGTCATTATCCAACTCCGCATCACATGGTATTATTAGTATGGATTTAACTAAGAGAATTCTACTGAATGAAGAGATGAGAAGAAAGTCGCAAAGTTCCTCTTCACAATCAGAAGTCTTAGTCACAGAAAGACGGGGGAGAAGTCAGAGTAAAGGTTCGAGTAAAAGAGGTGTTCAGCTAAGCAGCTGTAGAGGAAAATTCACTAACGTTGAGTGTCACCATTGTGGAAAAAAGGGTCATATCAGAAAAAGGATGATAACGGAAAAGATGACCAGGTTACTGCTATCGATTATTTATTATAGTAATGTTGTCAACCTTGCTGATGATGATTCACGTTGGGTGGCTGATAGTGGTGCCTCCGTTCATGCTACATCTAGGAGAGAGTTCTTTGCATCTTACACATATAGTGATTATGCGAATGTTAAGATAGGCAACAACGGTATTGCTAAAGCTGGTGGTATTGAAGATGTGCACTTGGAGACGAGTATTGGTACTACCTTGGTTCTAAAAAATGTAAAGCATGTTTCGGATATCCGGTTGAATTTGATTTCTACAGGTAAGCTTGATGATGATGGATTTTGTAGCACCTTTAGTGCTGATAAAATGGAAGCTTATTGGAGGTTTTATTATTGTGGCTAGAGGTGAGAAGACATCTTCATTGTATGTAGTGTATTCTAAGGTTTCTAACAGTATTGTTAATGCTTTGGAGAATGAAGATGCAACTAAGTTATGGCACAAACGGCTTGACCATATGAGTGAGAAAAATATGATTTTTTTTATCGAAGAAGAAGTTTCTATCTGGTGTACAGGATATTCACTTGAGGAGGTGTTCTCATTATTTAGCAGGTAAACAGAACATGGTTTCTTTTAAGGTTTGTCCTCCTTCTCGGAGAAGACACATACTTGATTTTGTACATTCCGATGTTTATGGTCATATGACAGTTAGGACACATGGTGGATCTCTCTATTTTGTTACATTCATCAATGATTACTTAAGGAAGATGTCTTGGTTTTTCTAACAGAAGATGTGGGTTTACACATTGAAGACGAAGGACCGAGTACTTGGTGTGTTCAAGCAATTTCAGGCCTCAGTTGAGAGAGAGACTGAGAGGAAGCTCAAGTGTATCCAGACAAATAATAGTGGTGAATACACAGGTTCATTTGATGTGTATTATAAGGAACATGGAATTCGACATGAAAAGACTCCTCCGAAGACACCGCAGCTTAATGGTGTAGTTGAGCGGTTAAATAAAACTCTAGAAGAGAGAATCAGATGTTTACTCTCACATGCTGGTTTGCCGAGATCTTTTTTGGGCGAAGCTTTAAATACTGCGATACATGTATTAAATCTATCACCTTGTGTTCCTTTGTAATTTGATATTCCGGAAAGGGTATGAAGTGGCAAAGATGTTCATATGATCATTTGCAAGTCTTTGGATGTAAGGCTTTTGTGCATATTCCTAAAGATGAGAGGTCAAAGCTCGATGCAAAGACCAAAGAGTGTATTGTTGTTGGCTATGATCATGATGAGTTTGGTTACAGGTTGTATGATCCAGTTCAAAAGAAAATTGTGAGAAGTCGGGATGTTATTTTCAAGGAAGGTCAGACTTTAAAAGATATTGAGAAGAAAGAGATAATTCCTCAATACAGTGATGATTTGATTGACTTGGATCTGGTTCCTCCACAGCAGCCACAGCTTGGAGACGATGTTCATGATGATGAACAAAATGGTACAGATGATGTTATTACTCCAGATGAACCTGAGATAGATGTGGATGTTCAAAAGGAGTTGTCAGTACCAGATGTTCCACCATTCGTTCCAGTTAGACGATCTACCAGGGTTCGTTATCTATTTTCTAGATTTCATGCCGATGAGTATGTGCTGGTGATCGATGAAGGAGACCCTGATACTTACACATAAGCTATGGAAGATGAGCACAAGTAGAAGTGGGTTGATGCCATGCAAGATGAGTTCAAATCCTTTCATGAGAATAACATGTAAGAGTTGGTGAAGTTGCCTAAGGGCAAGAGAGCTTTGAAGAACATGTTGGTTTATAGAGTGAAGAAGGAAGAATATATTTCAAAGCCTCTTACAAAGCCAGATTGGTTGTCAACGGATTCAATCAAATAAGAGGTATTGATTTTGATGAGATATTCTCTCCAGTTGTGAAGCTGACATCGATCCGTGTGGTTCTTGGTCTAGTAGCCAGCCTTGGTTTGGAGGTTGAACAGATGGATGTCAAGACATCTTTTTTCCATGGTGACTTGGATAAAGAAATCTTCATGGAGTAGCCTGAAGGTTTTCAGATGAAAGGTAAAGAGAATTATGTGTGTAGACTTTGAAAAAGTCTTTACGGTTTGAAGCAAGCACCTAAACAGTGGTATAAGAAGTTTGAGTCAGTTATGAGGGAACAAGGCTACCAAAAGACTACTTCTAACCATTGTGTTTTTGTCCAGAAATTTTTTGATGATGATTTTATCATATTATTATTTTATGTGGATGATATGTTGATTGTTGGCAAGAATTCCAAAAGAATTGCAGAGCTGAAGACACAGTTGAGAAAATCATTTGTTGTGAAGGATTTGGGGCCAGCAAAGCAGATACTTGGGATTCAGATTTATCAAAATAGGGTGGTCAACAAACTACATATGTCACAAGAGCATTATATTAAGAAGGTGCTTCGCAAGTTCAATATGGATAAAGCTAAAGTTGTTAGTTCTCCTCTTAATACCAACTTTAAACTAACAGATAAAGATTTCCCTTCCACGAAGAAAGAGAATGAAGATATGGATACAGGGGCGTAGCTACATGGGATACACTGGGGTCAGTTGACCCCACTCAAACTATATATGTATACAATATTTACTGTAATAAATAATTTTTGACCCCATAAAGTTAAAGTTTTGAACCCATATTGTTGGATTTCTAAAATTTAAGCCCAACCTTTATCTTTTAAACTTGAGCCCAAGTACTATATACATCTCTTGTTGATTAGTATATTCAGAACATGAATTCATCCGATTCAAAACTCCAACTAATGACAAAAACAGTAGAAAATAGTCTAATTATTCTGAATTTTTGACCCCAGTGAAATCATCTTCTGGCTACGCCCCTGTATGGATAGTGTCCATATGTATCAGTAGTAGGAAGTTTGATGTATGCCATGGTTTGCGCAAGACCTAATATTGGCCACGCAGTAGGTGTAGTTAGCCGTTTTCTATCAAATCCAGGTAGAAAGCATTGGGAAACAGTTAAGTGGATATTAAGATATCTACGAGGTACTTCTAGATTGGGACTCATGTTTGGAAATGGTAAACCAGTGCTGGTTGGCTACAATGGTTCGGATATGGCAGGAGACAAGGACAATCCCAGGTCTATTTTTGGATATTTGATGACCTTTGCAGGGGGAGTAGTCTCATGGCAGTCAAGGTTGCAAAAGTGTGTTGCACTTTCTACATCGGAAGTTGAGTATATAGCAACAACGGAAGCGTGTAAGGAATTGTTATGGTTGACGATATTTGTGCAGGAGCTTGGTTTCAAGCAACAACGCTATGTGGTTCTTTCTAATAGCCAAAACGCTAATTTCCTTGCTAAGAATTCTATTTATCACGCAAGAACGAAACATATTGATGTGTGGTATCATTGGATTAGAGATGCTCTGGAAGATGGGTTGTTTGAACTTGAGAAAGTTCACACAAATGATAATGGTTCCGATATTTTGACGAAGGCTCTAGCAAGGGAGAAGTTAAAGGTGTATCGTTCGCTCACTGAAATCGTGGACTCTCTTTTCAAATAGTCAGAAAGGGGGAGATTTGTTGGGTATTTCTTTCCTATTTGGATTAGGAATTGAATACTTAACAAGGTTGCCCTTGTGTTTTCACAAGGAGAATATAAAATATAAATCCTAAGGTGATTCGAATTAGGATTGTTTGTCCTTACCTATAAATAAGGGTTATTTGTAGGATTTTATTAAGAGAGAAAATTCAGAATTTTTTTGAGAGATTTTAGGATAGAGCAATCATCTTTCTTATTATAATATTTTCTAATTTAAATAAAATATATAAATCAAAGGTAAAATCTAATTATAATATGATAATTATAATCTATTAAGTCAGTTCCAATAATAATTAATATATTTTATTATTTAAAATTAATTATAATTAATAAATTAGTGATATGATAAATTATTTATTTATTTATATATAGTTATGCTATATTATTAAAGCAGAACATGGGATCATATGCGATATTTTTTTGGTCGTCACGGTCCTATTAATATTAAAATCTAATTATGATTAAAATTTAAATCATCACTCCTAATACTAAATCTAACAGAACTCAAACACCTCTAATACACCTTTTCCGATTATAATTAACTAAAAAAAGTTACTACTTAAATAAAAATTCTTTATCTCATATTTATCATATTATTAATTTTTAAGTAAATATATATTAAATAAAATATTATCTTTAAATATAATTCTAATAATATTCATCTCTTTTTATATTTGACTTATTATAAAATTTTAAATATATAAATAATATTGTTACGGATCAAAAATAAGAGTCTTAAACGAAGGTATATCTGACTCTCGCAAAGGTCTGAAGCAGATCTCCTCGAGCTCCTGGAATGTCCGCCGGAAAACCTGTAAAAATCGGTGGGGGTGGTCCCACCAGAGGGACTCAGGTGCAAGAATAAGTAATCTAAATGATATGTATATTCACTGAGTTGGAGCTAAAATTGCGTACCTGATTATGAGAAATAATCCCCTTTATATAGACATGGATTAGGATTTCAGATCCCTATTAGGAATTAGAATCATATTATATTTGGTAATTATCTTTACTTTATCTCTCCTTTTCTTGCACCCCAAGACTAGGAATCATTACCAGATTTACCTACCAGATTCATTACTTTATTTAATATTAGGGTTTCCGTACCTCCTCACTAATTATTAGCCGTATTGGACTTAGTAGGAAATTTATCCCCTTTATAATTTGGACTTCCTCGCCCTAATTCGGATCCAGACTAATCCGGATTGTTCCCGTCAAGGGTTAATTGGATCGATCCCCATTTTCGGGCCCCCTATTTTCGGGGTGGTTTATCCCCCGGAAATATGAGTCGTTTCGTACCAAAAATTGGGCTTTTACAGAAATTTTCCATTCCCTGACCCTTCTCCTAGGCTTTGGCGCCTAGGAGATACATTAGGAAGCAAGCTTGGCGGTTTAGGAGAAGGATAAACACCTCCCTAGGCGCTAGGAGGCCTCTCCACCCTATGTCTTGGCGGTTTTAGAGAGGTTCTAGGCATCCTCCTAGGCTCCGGGCCTTAATTCCCAACAATTTATTATAGTCCATGAATAAAATTAGATAACAAAATATACTAGTTCCATAAACTGACTCGAACTTTTATTTGTATTACGTCTCATCTTATTCCTTCTAAAAAGTACATTCTTAAAAGTCTCAAAAATATACCCCACCATTAATAAGAAGTGTTTCACTTTTATATTTTTCACTTTATATACTCCCTCCGGTCCATAATATTAGCTTTTAGGACAACTTGCACGTAAGTTGAGGTGGGTAACAAACACACTTTTATTTATTATTTTTTTATAAAAAATATATCAAATTAAAATTTTGGGTCTCCTCACCTTGGAGCATCTAACTCTACTTTAACTCACTCCCTAGGCGCTAGGCGCCTAGGAGAACCATTCTCCTACATATTGGCATTTCTACTAGGGCTACATGACACTTCCCTAGGCGCTAGGCACCTAGGAGAACACATATACCACACCTTGGCGTTTATACATGTTTTATAAAGGTCTCCCTAGGCTCTAAGGCGCCTAGGAGATCACCCACACCTCACACTTGGCGGTTTACAACTTCCTCAACACCTCTCCTAGGCGCTAGGCGCCTAGAAGGTTTCCTTTTGCCCTACCTTGGAGTTTTATGACACTATTAACACCTCTCCTAGGCCTTAGGACGCCTAGGAGGTTATCATCCCCTTACCTTGGCATTTTGCCAAGGGTTTAAAGCTATTTCCTAGGCACAAGGCGCCTAGGAGTTATCCTACGCCCATCTTGACGTTTTAGTGGATTATCTTAGAGTCCTCCTAAGCGTTTTAACGTCTAAGAACCCTTACTTCTCCCTTCTCGGTGTGGTACACCCGAGAGGTGAGCATATTTTGATATCCATGGAGCCTCATTGGCCAAAGGAGCCGCTATCCACCTCATTTTGTGACTCACCAGAGTCTGATAATGCTTTTAAGCGCATGCACCTAGAACCTATATTCTACCCAAACTTGGCGGTTTAGGGTTATGATAGAGATCTCTCCTAGTCGCTTATGCTTCAGAGACCTCTTATTTGCCTATTAAGGTTACCTGCAGATCCATTTAGGGTTTACACTCATACGGAACGATTACCATTTCAATTAGTCGAAGCGGCACCTCTTCCCACGTCCCTTGAACTTCCAACTCTATTTAAACTCTCCTAGGGAGAGGATCTCCTCACTCTCAACATTCTACTCTCTCTCTATAACGTCTCTCTAGTTTTAGTCCCTTAGAGTTTCAAAAAAGCAATGGCAGATAACAATCATCCTAAGAAGAAGTCGAAGAAGTCCTCATTCTCAGGTATGTTTTACACTTATACTTAGCAATTTAGAAGTTCACAAATAATAGTTTCAATATCTAGTTTAGCTTTTATTTGTGTAGTCCAAAAGGAGCTCGCTCGTTACCAGAAGGCGGCTCAATTATCTTCATCTCCAGCCTCCGCCCTTGAGTCTTCTAAGAAAAGGACTCGAGAGTCACCGCCCAAGACGGCTCTTCCTCCTCCTGCTCCCTCCTCTTCCAGCAGTGCCCCCTTCCAAGGGGATTGGACATTCGGTCCTGGCTACTTGATAGTCAAGGATCCTAAGTTTGCTCAATAATGGTCATGGGGTTCCATTACTCCTCGTAACAAAATGGACTTCGTGTACAGCTTTCAGCCCGACAATGTTAGGGCTCATGGCGCTAAGGCTATGGCGTCGGTAATATTTTCCTCTACTTATGAACATCATATACCCTTGATGTCCTTTGATAATATTTTTCCTTTCGTTAGGTCAACTGCTACTTCCAGGCGGCGATGCACCACGTCCGCTTCTTGGAATCTTCTCTTTAGGATAAGGAGAAGAACATTGAAAGCCTTCATGATGAACTATCTCACACTGAGGAAGGCAGACAGAAGCTTCAAACCGATAATGCTCATCTCAGAGAAGAGGTGGAGAACCTCCAAAGTCAACTTCATACCGCCCGCACCGAAATCGTCCGTGATTTTTTGAAGTCTCCTTTTTACCGTTATAGGTTGAGTAGGACAGCTAGGAGGAGGTTCCCATCCATCTATCATGAATGCTGGGAGGAGTTTGTGAATGCCAGCCTCGGGTCCTCAAAATTCCATTTGTTGAAGATATAGACGAGAAATTTGACTGGCAGTGCTCGGATGAAGATTCATTGGAGGAAGATTCATCGGATGAAGATGCCTCCTCTTCGGTTGAGGAGGATGACGATGATGATGATGATGATGATGATGATGATGGGTGATGGTGGTTCCAGGGCTCTGACGGTGATGCAAAACCCAGGACGTAGCCCTGTGGATTCCCTTGTAGATCAACTTAACTTAGACTTAGATAGTGAGGGGTGAAGTGAATACACTTCTTAAATATATAACCGAAGTTGTTCTACTATTAATAAAAAGAAAACTCTTTTGCTATATACTTGAGTTTACATAATTATTGGTAGTATTTACGTAAACTAGTAATATGCCATGAATGAGGTAACTCCTCTCCTTCAAGAGTTTCTAAATGATAGGATCCCAATCCAAGAGTTCTCTTTACACGGTAAGGACCTTCCCAATTTGGAGACAATTTCATCTTCTCTTTCCCAGAGGCCTCCAGCCTTCGAAGCACCAAATCTCCATTAACAAAGGATCGCTTTTTAACCCTTGTATTGTAGTAAGCTAAAGTTCTTCGCTTATACTCTAAAACTGTGTGAGCGGTTTCCTATCGTTTCTCTCGATTAGATTAGTTTCCATTCTCAACAACCCCTCATATCCTATTCGTTGAAGTTTTCTATCCTTGGCGTCTGCAAGGCCAAGTCCACAGGTATAACTACTTCTACTCCATAGACCAAAGAGAATGGTAGTTCTCCTGTAGACTCTCACGGAGTAGTACTGTAAGATCAAAGAACATTTAATAGCTGCTCTACCCATTCTCCCTTAACATCATCTAGCATCTTTTTTACCCCATCCAGGATTATCCGATTGGCTCTCTCTACTTGTCCGTTGGCTTGAGGATGCGCCACTGCTGCAAATCGTAACTCAATTGCCCCTTCTCTACAGTAGTTCTTGAACGCTATGCTATCAAACTACTTGCCATTATCAGCAATAATAATTCAAGGTACCCCATACTTACAGATGACATCCTCCCATAATAAGCTAATTATATTCCCAGAAGTGATTTGCGCCAACGGTCGAGCCTCATTCCACTTTGTAAAATACTCAATGACTACTACCAAGAATTTCCTTTGCCCAGAAGCAGGAGGGAATGGTCATAATATGTCAATGCCCAACATAGCGAAAAGTAGTGGTGATGTTATTAGAAGTTCATTAGGAGGTTACCTTAGCACAGATGCAAACTTCTGACACTTATCACACTTCTTCACATAGTCCATAGCATCTTATTTTGAATGAGGGCCAAAAGAAATCTTGTCTCATAATTTTATGCGCGAGCATTCGTCCTCCAACATGTTGTCCGCATTGTTCCTCATGAACTTCTTCCAAAGCCATAAAAGCTTCTTATGGTCCTAGGCACTTCAGATAAGGCATGGAGAAAGATCATTTGTACAAAGTTCCTTCTATAACTATATACCGGGGAGCCCTTCCCCGAGTCTTCTTAGCTTGCTCTGTATCTTGAGGGAGTTCTCCTCTGAGTAGGGAGGCTTTGATTGGTTCCATCCAGTTAACCTCCACATAAATAGGGGCCACTAGTTTTGCTGCTATGCATGGATGGTCTTGAGTATCCGAGTATACATTGCCTTCATAAGCCCTAGGGAGAGCTCCTGCCGCAAACTTGAATAATTTATCAGCAGCTAGGTTTTGTTCTCTCGGTATGTACTCTAGAGTCCATTCCTCAAACTGCGATAATATGGATATTGCCATCTTGACGTATTTTTCTAACTTAGGGCCCTTTACCTCGTAAGTTCCAATGATTTGGCCAACAACTAACTGAGAGTCTCCCCGTATGACCATTTTCTCTATCCTTAAGGACCTTGCCAAACCTAACCCTACTATTAAAGCTTCATACTCAGCCTCATTGTTAGTTACCTCAAAACTAAGAGTTACTGCATACTAACGAGAAAACCTACAGGGCTCTCTATGATTACCCCTCCTCCTCCACGGCGAGAGTTGGATGCCCATCAAAATATAAGCTCCACACTTCCTTCTCTGTTTCAATCACCTAGGGGCTTGAGTCTGTGGCTACTAGTGTCTCTTCTTCGTCAGGAGCAACAGTACACTCCACTATGAAATCAGCCAATGCTTAAGTTTTGATGGCTGTCCTAGGGAGGTATCAAGTATCGTACTCACTTAACTCCATTACCCACTTAACGAATCTTCCACTGGCATTGAGTTTATGCAGAACTTGGCGAAGGGGTTGATCCATCAAAACTTCTATGGTGTGTGCCTAAAAATAAGGTCTCAACTTACGGGCAGTCATAACCAGAGCTAATGCCATCTTCCCGATCTTCTTATACTTCAGCTCCGCTTCATGTAGAATCTTGTTCACATAATAGACCGGTAGTTGCACTCCTCCTTGAGCTCTAACCAATACAACACTTAAGGCATACTCTGAGATGGCTAAGTATACGGATAGTACATCACTCTGTTCTGGTTTTGCTAGAAGGATATGAGAGCTGAGATACTCCTTTAAGCCACCGAATGCCTCTTGACACTTCGTGGTCCACTCAAACTTTTTGGCAGCCCTCAGTACTTTGAAGAATGGTAAGCATCGTTCTCTAGCTTTGGACAAAAATCTTCATAGTGTCGTGACTCTCCCCGTAAGTTGTTGTACCCCTTTGGCATTGATTGGCGGCCTCATATTGATAATGTCTTGTATTTTATCTGGGTTCGCTTCAATTCCTCGTTAAGAGACCATCATCCCTAAGAATTTACCAGCATCTACCCCAAAGGCACATTTGTCAGGATTCAACTTCATATTATGTTTGCTCAATATCTGGAAATTTGCTTCGAGATCTTCTATGTGGGACTCCTTCTTCTTAATCTTGACTAACATGTCATCAACATACACTTCCATGGTCCGTCCGATTAAAGGTGCAAATATTTTATTGACTAGTCGTTGATAAGTGGCTCCTGATTTGCGCTGTCCGAGAGCCATCACCATGTAGCAGTATAGTCCATGCTCGGTTATAAAAGATACCTTGAGTATATCTTCTTCACACATTTTGATTTGGTGGTATCCACTGTAAGCATCCATTAGACTCAGCATCTCCTGCTCAGCTGTAGCGTCTATCAATGCATCAATACGAGGGAGAGGGTAATGGTCTTTTGGACAAACGTCATTCAGATCCGTGAAGTCTATACACATCCTCCACTTCCCGTTGGTTTTGGTACTAACACAGGATTTGCCACCCATTCAACATATTGAATCTCTCGTATGAATCCTGCCTCCAAATGTTTACGAACCTCCTGACCTATGATTCGCTGCCTCTCCATCCCAAAGTTTCCTTTTTTCTGAAACACTGGTTTCTTGTGAGGTAATATGTACTTATGACATATCAGATTCGGGTCAATCCTCGGTATATCAATAGTTGTCCATGCAAAGACATATCTATTCTCCTACAAAAAGCGTGTTAATTCCCCTCGTTCTGCTTCCCCCAAGTTAGCTCCTATATAAGTGACCTTCTTCTCGTCGGTTTCATCAAGGGGTATAGTGACAAGCTCTTCTGCTGCTGACCTCTCCTCTTTTGAGAGTTCTTTCTCACGTCTAACTCTGCCATGGGAAGGGTTTCTCATCCTTTCACCTGTTCCTTTGTTGTAGTCGTACAAAAAATTTGAGTGGTGCCAATATTACCTCATATGCCTCGAGGAGTTGGGAATTTAATTATCGCATGATATGTAGATGGCACAGCTTGAAACTGGTGTAATCCTATTCTTCCTAATATAGCATTGTATACATATGGGCTTTCCGTAACCACAAATTCCAGGATATTGGCCTCTTCCGTAGCTCCTTCCCCAATGATCAGGGGAACCTGTATGACACCGCTAACGGGAGTTTCTCCTCCCCCAAATCCTATCAAGTTGATTTTTGGGTTTTTCTAGTCTCTGCAAAGGAAACCCTAATTTGATGAAGGTCTGGAATAACAGAACATTAACCACGGGTTCGATGTCCACTAGTATCTTCGTAGTCCATTGATTCCCCAACCGAGCAGTTATTATCAAAGGATCCTCGCACAAAGGTCGAACCTCTTCTAAATCTTTATCTATGAATATGATAGTTTTACTTGTCCCATAGCACTGGTTGCCCCCCAGTGCTCTCATAAATTTGGATTCTTCCATTGATGGCTTTTTTGTCCTGGTTCCCACAGACGGCGCCAAATGTTACGGATCAAAAATAAAAGTCTTTAAACGAAGGTATACCTGACTCTCACAAAGGTCTGAAGTGGATCTCCTCGAACTCCTGGAACGTCCACCAGAAAACCTGCAAAAATCGATGGGGGTGGTCCCACCGGAGGGACTCAGGTGCAAGAATAAGCAATCTGAATATGAGTAAAATCTCTTAATTGAAACTAGAATTGCGTACATGATTATGAAGAATGGTTCCCTTTTTAAAGGCGTAGATTAAGGTTTCAGATCCCTATTAGGAATTAGAATCATATTATATTTGGTAATTCTCCTTACCTTATCTATCATTTTCTTGCACCCCAAGACTAGGAATCATTTTCTGATTTACCTACCGGATTTATTCCCTTATTTAATATAGGGTTTCCGCACCTCATCACTAATTATTAGTCGTATTGGGCCTTTGCCGTATTAGACTTAGTACGAAATTTATCCCCTTTATAATTTGGACTTCTTTGCCCTAATTTGGATCGAGACTGATCTGGATTGTACCCGTCCATGGCTTATTGAGTCAATCCCTATTTTTGGGCCCCCTACAAATAATATATAATATTATTATATAATAAATTTTAAAATAATATATATTATCTGATTTTCGTCTTGGTTGAACCTACATATATTAAACTCTATTTAATAATAAATAAAACTTCAGATTGGTCTATTCGTATTGTATTTTTATGAAGAAAGAAAACACATATATAGAACAGTAAGAAATTAATAAGTTTTAAACATAATAAACAAATTATAACAAATTGAATCCGTATAATAAAAAATTATAAATAAATATATTGATGAAATTTATTAATTAAATAAGAAATTTATTAATTTAATAAAATAATAAAATAATAATTTTAAAATTATTAATTTATTAAATATTATTTTAAAAATTATTATATAATATATTTTATAATATTTATAAATATTATTTTATATAATGATAATAATATTCGGAGAGGGTAAGATGTACTCTATTTTATCAATTTCTATTCCAAAAAAATTCTATCAAATTTATATTATATATCTATATTAAATATTAAACTTATAAATTAAAATATTTTAAAAGGTTCGTGTAATCACACTGACCAAATAACTAGTATTACTTAAAGAGAAGATACGAGGACATTAATATAACATAATAATTATATATATTATTTATAGATCCAAATATGACAATTATAATTCTGTTATAATATTTAAAACATGATCTCATAGGCGATATTTTAGTTAAATGTAATAGTAATATATTTATTTCATTGTGCTTGTATTATACATTAAATATAAAAACAGTAAAAAGCACCGGTCAGGAGTATATAGGTTAATCGGATGTATTTAAATATTATTTTTATTTAATGACTTAAATTATTAAAAAATTAATTATATATAAGTTAATATCATTAAAAGTAACAATTTTGAAATAGAAATTCATAAATACCAAATTAATTACTTAATTAACATCTCGAAAATAATATTTTATTTATTGATATATAAAAAATAAAATATATAATAATATATTAATTAAATATTTTATTTTAATTTTAATATTTTTTAACTTCTTATTCTTTAATTTTATTTTTTTAATCTTTATTCCGTAAAAACGTCTAGAAACCCCGATTTTAATAAAAATGAGGTGTTTTACCTCCGTTTAGTGTCCATACAGCGATTAAGCCAACCCGAATTTTATAAGAGACTCGAATATAACATGAACTTGATACTTGTAATTTTAAAAAGTTAATTATTCGTACAAATTTTGGGAGTATATTACTTTCAGCCCAAACGCTAAAGAACAACACGTCAAATGATGTATATGTGGAGTAGACTTGTAAATTATATGTTACTAGTTAAATTCTACAGGCCCCAACTCAATATGGACCGAAACGCTTTAATAGATTATTACAATTACATGAATTCCTTAGACCAAGTACATTTTTCAATCCTCTTACTAAGCCTATCAACTCGTTTGTCATAAAGCTAACTAAGCAACAGTGAACCACAGTCCACAAACTGGGGGTGGGGTGTTTGGAGTTCGATAAATTATTTATTATATATTGAAAAGGTTATTCAAATTGTAAATAATATAGGACGTGTTTGGTCGTAATGTATGAGTATTAGATATAGGTTTGAAATATTAAAATAATATAAATTTATATCTAGTATCGGGTTAATAAAAAATTTATTTTAAAATTAATATTTAAAATATATATTAATTTAAAAAATAGTATTTTAGTTTTATTATTTTGAATAAATAATATTTACTATTGATAAATATAATAATATATAATATATTAATAAAATTGATAAATTATTATTTATTATATTAATTTTAATAAAATATTATTTATAATATTTATCAAATTTAATAAAATAATATTTATTTTTATGAAATTTTAAAAAATTCATATATAAATATATATCACAACATTTAATAAAATAGTTAATTCAATTCTTATTATTATATACAGGTAGGGCTGTACATGAGTCGAGCCGTTCGTGAGTGCTTCGGTGTTCGATTCGGTAAAAGCTCGTTCGTGTTCGGTTCGATAAATAAATGAGCCAAGCTCGAAGCTTGTTTAGAAGCTCGTTAAGTAAACGAGCCAAGCTTGAGCAAAGAAAAGCTCGGCTCGGTAAGGTTCATGAACAGCTCAATTATAAATTCATGAGAAAGCTCGATAAAAAACTCAATAACAAGCTCATTTAATTTATTTTTTATTAAATTATATATATTAAACTTAATATTGTCAATAAATAAATTGTCTTATATATCTATATCTATATATATATATATTAGTATATGATGTTCTTAATAGTAATAATATAATAATTATGTACACTTATTAAGCATTATATAACTATAACAAATATATCATTACTTTTATGATATATATTAACACTTATCTTTACTTAATAAGAAAGATAAATTAAAATTATAAAATAACACTCATTAAAATTGAGTAAAAAAAT
>JAUEJK010027772.1:0-12793 GCA_032274865.1 Eryngium alpinum
CATGAATGCTTGAAAATGAGTTCAAATTTGATTCCATTCTCCATTCATTCCATTCAACCCAAGCAAACACAGCCTAACAACCATAAATATACTCGAGTAACCTGATGTGGGGGGTGTCCCCAAGGTCAGAACTAAGAGAATGCTTCCCTCTATCCAAACTTCTTTGCCTTCAAGACCAAAGATGCCCCCTAAATGTTCACACATGTGCATATCCAAGTATCCTAGTCGCCGAGAAGTATCATAGAATAGCACATTCACCAATGTCCCCTTATCTACTAAGACTCCATCCAGCATCATGTTTGCTACTTTGATATCAATTTTCCATGGTTCTCCCATCTTGGGGACAGATCTATGACTTTTGTTTATTCGAGGATCCCCTTCTTGATGGTCATTCAATCCCAACACTTTCCCCCCAGCGGTTCTGCTTCTGATGGCCTCCACCGAACATGCCATTCCGATCTTTCGATCTCCAACATGAGTGCCTACCCCATTCTTTGTTGGAAACTTCACCTTTAACTGATAAGTGGAGGCAACAACCTTGAATTGATGTAGAGCGACTCTTTCAAGTATAGCATTATAGGCGGATGGCGCCTTTACCAACATAAAGTGCACTATCTATATCCCTTCAGTAGAACCTTGTCCCAGTGTGATTAGAAGTTTGACGGTTCCTTTGATAGGGACCTCTAGCCCATTGAATCCAAATATGGATATAGTTGAGGGTGTCAGTTGGTTATCCTCGTAACCTATCTTCAGAAAACTTTATGGAAGAGGACATCAACTGATGCTTCAATGTCTATTAACACTTTCATGATAGGGTTATCACCTATAATGGGCATAATGACCAGAGGGTCCTCGTGCGGATACTGAATTCCTTTAATATCTCGATCATCGAAAGAAATCACTTGCTCGATCCGAGCTCTCTTAATTGGCTCTCCAATGTTCATGACCTCTCTCATGTAGGCCTTCTGCAATCTATGGCTTGTTCCATACACGCGTGATCTTCCTTCTATCAGGTGCCCCCTATCTTGGCTTCCTCCTTGGGAATTCGCACCTCTATCCTTGGACTCTCCACCAAATGCATCCTTCTTGACGAACCTTCCTGGATGTCCTTTCTTTATCAAGAACTTGATCTCGTCTTTGAGGCTCTGATAGTCCTCTATTTAATGATCGTAGTCTTGGTGAAAACAATAACAAAAATTCTTGTTCTTCTTTGCTGGATCAGTCTTGATCTCTAGCCACCACTCGACATAAGGTTCCTTTTCAATTTCCATGAGGATCTGACTTAGAGTGGTATCAGGGGGAATAAGTTTTACCCCTCTTTTCATATCTTCTGGAGGGCACCTCCACTCTGGATTTCTTCCGGTCTTTCTCATTGCTTTCGACTTCATTGCGTTTCTTATCGTCATCTGTGTTAACTATCTTCTTTAGCGTCTTCTCTGCTGAGATATATTTACCAGTTCGGTCCTACAACTCTTTCATGTTGGATGGCTTCTTCTTAGCCAACACATCTGAAAAGCCTTATTGGTCGTCCCTCGCTTTATGGCTACTATAGCCACGGATTGATTTAAATCTGCCACTTTCACAGCCTGACTGGTGAATCGATCCATGTATTCCCTCAAGGTTTCTCCTGGGCTTTGGACAGTATTCATCAAGGATTCAAAGCTCCTGGCATGTGTCTTCCCACTGATAAATTGACTCGTAAACTTCTGTACAAGGTCCGAGAAGGACACAACCGACCTAGGAGGGAAACCGGCCATCTTTGTGCGTCTTCCTACAAAGTGGCTGGAAAAGCTTAACAATTAGTAGCGTCATTGGCGGGTTCGAACAGCAGAGCGTCATTGAACGATCGAGCATGAGCTTTGGGGTATCCCTTCCCATTATACTTCTTTATTTCCAGAATCTTCACCTTTGAGGATACCTTTGCTTTCATGATTTCATCAATAAACGGGAGGTCTGGATTGGCAGAATCTCGATTAGCAACTTCAGGATTACGTACTTCCTCCTTTCGCACTCTAGAGGTAGCCGTACTCTTAGATTTCTCCTTGGATTTGTTCTTGCTTCCACTTTTTCTTTCTCCATGAACTCCTTCATTAATTTGGCAATCATAGCTTTGAGGCCTATTTCTGGTAGAGTTTTCTCACCTCAACCTCATTGATTCATGTTTTGAGTAGCTTTTTCTCCCAATAGGGTTGTGTCTACTCCGTATCTTCTTCCTTCTTCCGCCTGCTCTTTCTCTAGAGCTTCCAAGTCAGCCAGTACCTGTAACTTTTTTCCTTCACGCTCCTTCTTTCTCTTTTCCAACCATTCAGGAGTTGGGTTGGTCATCCCCGTAGGGATCTTCGGTGCGTCATCACTGTTGGTTTGGGTGGTCCGGGGGATAGAATGTGTGTGTTGCGGTGGATCAATGAAGGGAGGTGGAGCTCTCGGTATAGTTCGACTAGAGGTGACGATGTTGTCGGTATTCTCAGTCGTGGATTCGTGACTTTTTGTACTGTTCCCACAAATGGCGCCAAATGTTAGAGATCAAAATAATGAACTAAAGAAAGATTATCTGATTAATAGAAATCTGAAAGATGATCTTTTTAATCTCCTCGATTAGCTGCCGAAAAACCTGCAAAAACCAGTGGGGGGTGGTCCCATCAGGTGGACTCGGGTGCAAGAATTAGTAACGAAAGAATCTATGTATTCTCTGAGTTGGAGCTAGAATTGCATACCTGATTATGATAATTAATCTCCTTTATGTAGGTGAGAATTATGTTTTCTAATGTCTAATAGGAATTAGACTCCTATTCAGATGCTAAGTAGGTTTTACTTTGTTTCTTCGTTCTTGCCACTCAAGATTAGGGTTTTCTATCCTTCTTAGGAATAATTGCCTTATTTACCTATAAGGATTCACGTCCTTATTCGGAATGACCTAGATTTACTCTAGGGTTTCTATACCTCCTTGATTGAGTCCCCCGCATTGGGCTTGATTTCACTGGAGTTTTATTTCGGTTCAGATCCGGATCATTCTGAATTGGGCCTTAGTTTTTCGGACCCTATTTTTTGGCCACTACAATTTCCAAGGTGGAAGACAAAAGAAAATTTATGGCTCTCAAATCCTTATAAATTGAAGATAATGAATCTGACAAAGAAATTGACGAAGAATTTCTCTACGTGAACAATCAAGAACTTGCTTTTATTTCAAGACAAATTTGGAAAGTTCTTCATTACAAAGCTTAGAAGCAAAGGAAAGGCCTCGATCAAACAAAACCTCAACAAAGAGTTTCCTAAAGGTCGTTTCAGAAAACTTCAAACTCTGGAGGAAATTTCAAAGGAAATATCATCAAGCCCTCTAGTAAATTCGTTCCAAAAAAATCAAAGGAACAAGCTCCTGAATATTAATATGTTTGCTACGAAATCAAACAACCGGGTCATTTCAAGAAGGATTGTCCAAAGTTGTAACGGGTTCTAGTTGGTGATCATGCTTGGGATCAAAGTGAAGATGAAGAGACTCCCGAAGAAGAGGAAGAAATCGGAAATCTGGCTTTAATGGCTCTTGACAATGCTTCTTCCTCAAAGAACTCCTCTCCGCTTCAAGAGGTATATTCTAACCTTGATAATTTAGATTTACATGTATTAAGAACATTTGCTAGGGAAGCTAAAAATGTTCTTCTAAATTATAATGCCGAGCGAGACAAAAGTAGTGAAAGAGAAGCTGCTTTGAGAAAAAGGGTCAGAGATCTCGAAAGGGAAAATTCTTCATTAACCACTGATCATGAATGAATGAAAGAAGAATTAGCTGAAGAATCGAAGATTTAATCAAGACTCAAGGAAGAACACAATAAGAACAATAAGAAAATCTGGAATCTTGAAGCTGAAAATAGTTCTCTCACTTTATACTGTGAAGAACTCAACCACGAGAAGACAAGCATTCATGGAAGTAATGGAAAGCTTCATGGTGAGTTACTCAATCTAAATATTCTCAATGAATCTTTGCTAAAAGAAAATAATTCTCATCTCTGAAGAATTAGAGAACTTGAAAGTAATTCTTCTATCATAATTGAAGAAGAAATGGAAAGTCGAATGAAGT
The DNA here is from genome assembly GCA_032274865.1 of Eryngium alpinum. NCBI lineage: Eukaryota > Viridiplantae > Streptophyta > Magnoliopsida > Apiales > Apiaceae > Eryngium > Eryngium alpinum. The sequence continues at coordinate 4,073 of JAUEJK010027772.1, forward strand.
ATCTCAACAAAGAAGCTGATCGGGTAATCAGATAGAAAGAAAGTCAAATGGATTACTTGGAAGAAAGAACCGAAAAATGGTTATCTACTAAAAAGACTAAGCTACAAGAATTGAAGACAGAGATCGATAAACATGAAAATGCCAAATCTCTATTGGATTTAGAAGAACAAAATCGATCCTTGTCTCTCAAGATTAAAGAGCTGGAAAAGGAAAAGGGAGAACTAGAAATATCATTCCAAAGATATACCAAAAGAAGAATGGAGAGATTGCTAAGCGAACCAAAGAATAATTTCAATCGTGAAGGTCTTGTCTATGTTCCTCCATGTTACAGACTCTGTTATTAAAGAAAGCTTAGGTCAAAAGAAATTTCCTAAGGCTACTGTTCCGAGATGTCATTACCATAACCAGGGTGGTCACACGGTTCAGTTCTGCAAGGCAAATAATGGTGAACTCAAGGGGAAGCTGATATGGGTTCCAAAGGGTAAGATGTTGCCAAAGAAGAAGACAGTGAAGAAATCTCCACCAAAGAAGATTCCTCTAAAGAAAGTTTGGGGGAGGAGGCAACCCAATGCAGATGTTCAACCTAGACATTATTCTCATTTGCAACCTATTAATTATCATCTTAGGAACACAGCATATAATGCTAGCACTACTTCACACATGCATAATAGATTATATGATCCTCATGATATATATCATGTACCTATGTTTGTACACCAGCACAAACAAGTACCTTATGATTCCCTAACTTCTGGGGCCCAATCAAGAAGGGTACCAAAAAGATTCATTAATCTTGTTTAGGTGCATGTGGCTGTGTTAGGAATAAATTAATTTTTTTTGTAACTGTTAATTTCATTGATAAAATAAAAAGATACATGGCAACCCTGACAGGAGCAACCGATGAGCTAGGACAAAAAACCCATAGCCATCCCCTAACAACTCAAACCATATAAAGAAAAGAAAAATAAATATCTACCAAGCTATTTTCCAAATACGGCGAATAACCACAGCCTGAATGGACTGTGGAATACAACACGAGATCAGCCTATCTCTGACCATGTTACAGGCAAGCTGAAAAACCACCGACGAAGTAGTATAAGAACCCTAAAAAATTCGCTGGTTCCCCTCCTGCCAAACACAATAAACCAAAGCGGCCAAAAATATGCGATACGCCACATTAACCCAATGCTTCCCCCTCCAGCGACGTGAAGCCCACCTCACTCCATCGGACCAACTAACATATGGCCAGGCAAATTGAACCTCACTCCTAGCAATCCTGACACAATCCGATGAGAATGGACATGAGAAGAAAAGATGAAAATGCGTCTCATCCGCCCCCTTACAAAGACGACAAACCAACTCAACTCTCCCACACCATGGCTTATCTCTCGCAGATAGCCTTTCCTGAACTGCAAGCCATAAGATAAAAGAGTTCCGGGGATCCCCGGGCAAACAAGGAGCGGCACCCACACTAATCTGTCCACAGACTGATTAGAGAGATAATAATAAGCAGATGCAGACGAGTAAAATCCCGAAGAGTGCCACCTCCAAGAGACTGCATCCTAACCACCTCGAATAACAGGCAAGGACTGAGAAATCTCCTGAACCTCCATAGATGATAGCGGGGCCAGTCCCAAACTCCATCTCTAATCACTGCTGAAAGCCTTGAATCCATAAATTAGTGGCCCCCTAGGATATCTCACTATCAAACTCCCAGCATGATGGCAAGGATCATACCATAAACTAAAAGAAGTCCTATCTCCTGTCCGATAAGAAAAAGCCTGAAAGATCTACGGACGTAGCTTTAACAGTTGCTTCCATGGCCAAGGGGTAGACGAAGCAACAGACACTTGCCAGAAAGATCTCTACCTCAACCTATAAGCTCTAACCCAAATAACCCATAATGATCTCCTATCTCCAACAAGCAAGTCCCAAAAATGTCTGATCATAAGAGCCTGATTTACATGTACCAGAGACTGAATCCCAAGACCACCCTCAGCAACTGGCCTGCAAACCCGAACCCAAGCCATTTAAGCATGGCCTCTATCAGAATAACCACACCAAAGTATCTTCCTCATGAGCTTCTCAATATGAAGAAGCACACCTTTCGGCAAGATGAAGACAGCAGCCCAGTATAATCCCAAAGCAAAGAGAATCGATCTAATAAGCTGCACCCTACCAGCGTAATTCAAGAGCTGATTGGACCAAGAACCAATACTCTCCTCCACCCGCGTAATCAAAGGAGCGCAATTATGGATAGTAACCTTCCTTGTAACAAGAGGAACTCCCAGATTACGAATAGAAAAATGCCCTTCCTGAAAACCCAGCTGACCCCTTAAAGCATCTAACATCCCAAGCGAGCTACGTGAGAAGAAAGCATGACTCTTAGACGGATTAGCCCTCAAACCAGAAATCTGAGCAAACACATCCAAACCCTCATAAGGGTGGCAACTGAAGTCGGATCAGCACCACAAAATAACAGAAGATCATCAGTAAAAGAAATCATAAACGATCTCTTAGAATTACATGGCCAATGAAATCTAAACAGAGGCTCATCAAGAATATAAGAGCTCAGAATACCATGCAATAACTTCATTACCAAGACAAAGAGGAATGGAGATAAAGGATCTGCCTGCCTAAGACCTCTCCTGCCCATAAAAAACCCTTTGCAGCACCATTTATAGATATAGAAAAAGTCAGAAAAGTGATGCAAGCCGTAACCCATTGCACAAACTGAAAAGGAAAACCCATACTTCTCAGACCTAGCTGGACAAAATCCCACCCCACCCTATCATATGCTTTCATTAAATCAACCTTTAAAGCACATCGCGGAGGAGAGTGGATCTGCCCATACCCTGCCATAAGCTTGTGTGCCAATAAAATATTCTCACTAATCAACCGACTAGGCAAAAAGCAGACTGATAAGGACTCACCAGACCATCCATGTAAAGCCTCATGCGGTTCGTATAATCATTGAAATCACCTTATACAGAATGTTGCAACAAGATATAGGTCTAGAATCTTTTACCGTCCGAGGTAGAGCCACCTTATGAATAAGTGCAATCAAGGTGGAGTTAATCTCTTTCAACAGTCTGTCTGTGCGAAAGAAATTAATAACTGCTGCCGTAACAGAACCCCGAATAATAGGCCAACCCGCTTAAAAAACACAACATTAAACCCATCAGGACCCGGAGCCTTATCATCCCCAAAATCAAAAACCACAGCACGGACCTCCTCAGGCGTAACTGGAGTAATCAAAGCAGAACCCTCCTCAGGAGAAATAGAACCAGAGATAAACTATGCAACGAACTTAGGTAACAGATTCTGCCTATGAGAAGTACCAAGTAATTGAGAGAAGTGATGTCTTAATAATTTAGTTTAAAATAAGTGTCCATACTTGTATAGAATAGAAAGGACACATTACATAATAAAGACCTTGCAAACTCAATAGTATGCAAGTGTCAAGTTGTAATCTAGGTATCATATTATCTCTCTCAAGTGAAGATCATAACCACATTGATCAAGATGCCTTAAGGAATCAGCTGGAAAGATCATCAGGGGTAAAAGTTTCCAAGTATTGAAGCCATGCAGCGATAGCAATTTTCCCCGGGATAAACTCTTCACCAAATGGGGATGAACTGGCAATCTTCAAATCATTTATTCTGGAAGTTTTCTTGGAAAAAGAGCCATTATTCTGTTATTCTTTGCAGAATATAGATGGAATTATGTGGTCCAATATACAGCTGTCACAGTGTGCTTAGCTATACAAGGAAAGGAAGGAGGCAAATAGTAGCTGTCAACATCAAGTGATCCTCACCATACGGGGATAGCTCCTTTACTTTTTCTTTTATATAAATAGTCATTCTGTATTCAGTTGTAAGGGTGCTTAAGATTCAGAAAGAGAGAGAAAATTACCTAGCAAGAGAGAAGCCCTATTTTGTAAAAGATAGATAGTAAATTGTAGCTTGCTTGGTGATTTGTGAAGCTATTTTGTATTGGAAACAGATCCTTAGCTAAGAAAGTAGTTTTGCTTTTCTTAGGAAAATCTTCAAAGTTTGAATAAAATTAAACTATGATATTTCTCTGTGTTGAATCTATTTTCACTTTTGTTTATACATATTAATAGTTGTTACTTTGTTTTATTTTGGATCAAAAGCAGAAAATAACAAAAAGTTGCAAAGGTTTGTATTCACCCCCTTGTAAATCTTCTGTAGTTTATTGTGTTTAACATTTGGTATTAAAGCAGGTTACTGAAGCAAAAGCTTGAAAAGATCCTAGCTATGTCTGTTTATACAAACAAAGTTCCATTCTTGAGAAAGGAAAGTATTTCTTTTGGAAATAGAGAATGCTCGTTCATCTTCAGTCCATTGATGATGATTATCTTCACTATCTTGAGACTGGTCCAGAGGTTCCTATGAATCTTGTTTTGGAACAAGTAGTAGAAGGCAAAACCATCCCTTAACATCTGACAATCAAGTACAAGGATGAATTTACTAATGAGGAGAAAGAGAAAGTGAGAAAGGATAGAAAGATCATAGCTATCCTCTACAAATGGCTTGATGATAATATGCTCAACAACGTTCTTAATCTCAAAACTGCTAAAGAGGTTTAGGATACCATTGAGGTTATTTGTGATGGTACTGCTACTGTGAGGGAAAATAAGCTTCAAATGCTTATTCAAAGCTATGAGTGGTTTCTTCATAAGCCTGGTGAAACTCCGAGTGAGATCTTCAACAAATTTAATTGACTCATCAATGATTTAAAGGCTCATGGGAGATAGTATGAAATGAAGGATATAAACAACAAGTTCAGGAGGGCTTTGCCTCCAAACTGGGAATCAAAGATCCTAGCTATCAGAGAAGCTAGAGATCTAAAAATAATGAATCTTGAAGATTTATTTGGTTATCTCCAAACTCATGAGATGGAGATGAGGCAAAAATAGGAAATAATGAATGATACTAAGAAAATTAAGTCTGTAGCTCTCATGGCTCAGAGAAAATACAAACCTGATGTTGAACGAAGTATTTTGATGAAGAATGAAGCTGTTGAATAAAGTGATGAAGGATTAGGGGATGTGGAAACTGAAGCCAAAACTGATGATTGTTACACAGTTGAAGAGTTGGATAACTTAGATGATAAATTTGTTGCTTACTTAGCAACGAGATTCTCAAGACTGAAGTTCAAGAAGCCGAATGGTCCAAGGAAACCATTTGTGAAGAATGTAGCTGAGCGAAAGAATATGGTGGACAAGTCCAAAATCAAATGCTATATTTATAATATGTTGGGACACTTTACAAATGAATGTAGGTCAAGAGATGCAGCCAAAGGAAAGGGCAAAGAGGATGAAGCTTCTTACTATAAGTAGAAGTATTTTGATCTCTTGAATGCAAAGAAGAAAAGGAAAGCATTAATTGCAGAGGGCAAATGATGGATTGATAGTGATGACGGAGAAGATCAGAAAGTTGAATACAATAATCTAGCAATGATGGCCACTGAACTTAACGAGGAGTGCACAAACAAGGTAAAATTTGATATTTCCCCTGATATGTCTAAATTTGATTGTTTAATCACAGTTAAGGAAATGTCCAATGAAATTAAAAATCTATATAAAACCCTGAAAAGTGCTTTAAATGAAACTGAAAGGATTCAATAGATTATTAATGATCTAGTTAGAATTAACAACTTACTAGAGGAGAAACTCTCCAATTATTGGAATCTTGAGGAGGAACTACTCTTGATTAAGAATAAACTTGACTGTTCTTTTAAAAGGGAAAGTTGATTTAAAACTCAATATGAGAAAGAAAAACAACTTACCAGGGATTGGATTAACTCTTCTAGGACTGTTGTTAATCAAAATAAATATCTTATTAAAGAAAGGTACAATGGAATTGGATTCAAAAAGTTTGTTGTTTGGAAAAGAAAATTTGATAAAATGAAATTGGATAAAAGTCATCAAATGAGTGATATATTTGTAAAGCCTGGTTATGAGAAAGGATCTTATTCCAAAGAAAATATTGATGATCCAACTGATGAATATGAAGCTCAAATTGAGTGGATTAAAGCCTTTGGTTATAGAAAAGTTGAAGGAGATTCAATATTTTCTGATAATTCTAGCTCATACGGGGATACAAGTATATCAGGGGATTTGGCACACGGGGATACGTCTTCCAGTGATAATTTTTACGAGGATAATTCTTGTGGGGATAATTCTTCAGGGGATAATTCCTCAATTGATGAAAACCTAGCTAAATCCTCAAACAATTCCAACTGTTCTAAACCTAATTCAAATGCTTCAAAAGGAAGAAGGAATAGGAATGGCAAGTGTGGAATTAACAAAGCCAATAACTATCATTTTAATCCAAATGCACCTAGGAGAACCTGTTGGAATTGCAAGAGTGAAAATCATTTATCCTTTCCGTGTTCAAAAGCTGCAAAGAAGAACAAACTACTTGTTGCAATGACAATTAAACCTTTAAATAATGGTTTGAATGTCAATGCAAAGGTAGTTAACACAATAGCTCCTAAATCAAGGAGAATTAAGTAACATCACATGCCTAAATTAAAATGCAATTAATCCCATTATGTTACTAAGATAACCATATCAAAACCTGTTGTTAAATATGTGGTATCAAAACAACTTTGGGTGCCTAAGAAGACTTAATTCTCTTACAAGTGACAGCCAGAAGCAGCCATTTATGGATCTTGGATAGTGGTTGTGCAAGGCACATAGCTGGAGATCCAAGCTTGCTTAATGATCCGGTTACTGAAGATGGTCCAATCATATCTTTTGGTAATGATAGTAAAGGATTCACAAGAAGGTATGGTTATGTAGCTTGTGGAAGCATTATATTTGAAGAAGTAGCTCTAGTTGAAGGACTTAAGAAAAATTTGCTTATTGTCAATCAACTTGGAGATATAGGTTTCAACACTATTTTCAATAATGATTGTTTCAAAATTGTTGATCAAGAAAATGGAAAGGAAATATTTATGTTGTAAGTTTCTTTTCTGCAAAAGGTGAAGTATTTTTATACAGAAAAGCTACTATGATGGATAGTTGGCTTTGGCATAAGAGATTTTCTCATCTGAATTTAAAGTTAATAAATCAATTGGTGAAAAGGGAGCTGGTGACTGGGATTCCTCTATTAGAATACAGTCAAGATGTCTTGTGTGGAGCTTGTCAAAAAGGCAAAATAAAGAAATACTCGTTTCTTAGCAAAATTGGTATAAATGAGAAGCAGCCATTACATCTATTGCACATGGATTTATTTGGTCCTGCAATGTGATGTCAATTGAAAGGAAGAGGTATTGTTTGGTAATTGTTGATGAGTTATCAAGATACACATGGGTTCTCTTTCAACATTCAAAAGATGAGGTTGCTCAACAAGTAATCAATCATGTCAAGAAGGTGGAAACTAAATCTGGTTTGCAAGTGAGAAAGCTCAGAAGTGATAATGGTACTGAATTTAAGAATTCAGTTATGAAAGAGTTTTGTTCTGAGAAAGGTGTAAGTCAATAATTCTCTGCTCCTAGAACTCCTCAGAAGAATGAAGTAGCTGAAAGGAAAAATAGAACATTAATTGAAGCTGCAAGAACTATGTTGATGGAAGCAAAGATTCCAACATATTTCTGGGCAGAAGCCATAATGACAGCTTGCTTTACTCAAAAAATATCTCTTATCACAAAAATCTCTTAACAAAATTTCTTATGAAATTATGAATAGCGTAAAACCAAACTTAATGTTTCTCCATATATTTGGGTGCAAATGTTATGTCCTAAGGAATTTTAGAGAAAATCTAGAAAGTTTGATTCTAAGGCTAATGAAGGAATCTTTCTTGGTTATTCCTTGACTTCTAAGGCCTATAGAATCTACTTGTTCATGCTGGAAATAGTGGTTGAATCGGTTCATGTGACATTTGAATATCAGGTGATTCCAAGCCTACATGATGAAGGATTTCACGAAGAGTTGAGATTTGAAAATGAGGAAGATGATGATGATCTTGATGAAGAAATTGGTCATGAAGGTTCTCCTATTGCTGGTAATGGTAATCCCATGGAAAATGCTCCATTAGTTCCCACAATCAATAAAGTTTTTGAAGAAGGAAATTCATCTGGGGATAATGGAGCATCTAGGGATAATGGAGCATCCAGGGATATTCCATTCGGGGAAGTTTCATCCAGAAAAAACTCAAGATCTTGAATCAGATCAAACTTAGGGGGAGAAAATGAAATAAATGGGAGCTCTAATCAAGTGGGAGCTTCTAATCAAAGTACCAGACATTCTGTTTGGTCAAGAGCTCATCCCAAAGACTTAATCATTGAAGATCCTAGTTCCGGAGTTCAAACAAGAAAAGCAACTGCAAATGAATATTTATTTGCATGCCTTTTATCTCAGATGGAACCACAGAAAGATTAAGAAGCTCTTGGAGATATTGATTGGATCTTAGCAATACAAGAAGAGTTAAATCATAGAAATGGTGTTTGGAAGCTAGTTCCTAAGCCCAAGGATAGAGTTATCATTGGAACTAAATGGGTGTTTAAAAATAAATTGGATGAAGAAGGAATTATCACAAGAAACTGTTGGTTCCTTGGATCTATAGGGCTTTGTGTTTAATATGTTTGATTATTAAGATTACAATAAGAAGAGTACCTGAATCCACGATCTTCTAATGTATTCCTTTACTCCCTTGAACGAAGTGTGGCCTCCGGTCTATCAAGGTTTCC
>JAUEJK010027880.1:2344-12790 GCA_032274865.1 Eryngium alpinum
CATTAAATAATAATAATACGTGTTGAAGCTAGCTTCTTTTTTAAATAAATATTATTTATTTTATTTATTATTAAATAGAGTTTAATACAAAATAGGAGTGACCAATACCAAAACCAAGTTAAGTCCCTTACGCTTATTATATATACGATATAATAGCATATAATATAATATGAATATAGGTTTATTATATAGCAAATACAGATGTATACCATATAACAATAGGTTTGTAAAACAAAAAAGAAATGTAGAGTGGTGGTTCCGGGTGTCGAACCCGGCCATATAACAATAGGTTTGTAAAACAAAAAAGAAATGTAGAGTGGTGGTTCCGGGAGTCGAACATGGGGAAGCTTGCTGGTACAAAAGCACTGGAATCAGTATTAAATAAATAACTTAATTAGATTTTGAAAATAACTCAAATTTAGTAGTTAATTAATGAAAAATTAGATTTTACTTTCTGAATATAAGTTGAGGTTCAATCCAACTTAAATTTTAAAAATCATTAACCTAACCTAATAAAATATAATTAATTTAGGTTGGAGTCATGGTTAACCACCCATATTGCCGGACCTAGATCCTAACCATCCATATTGCCAGGCCTAGGTCCGAGGACCTTATGTCCGACCTGATGGTTCTGCCCGATCTTTTTATTCGTCTTATTGGAATTTAGGCTTGTTGTGCCGATATCCTATCATTGGGTGACAGGAATTACGGCTTCTTTTTCTTTTTCTTTTTCTTTTTCTTTTCTTTGGCTATCATTGGGTGACAGGAATTACGGCTTCTTCAAATATGCAGTCTCAAATTGGAATGTTAATAAGATTTTAGTACTTCAAAATAGTGTTGGTGTATGTAATGGTTTTCAAGAAGATTGCCAAAGAATTATTCCATTTACTATGTTTGAGGTATTATATACAACTTCTATGCAACTGATCTTCCTGTAATATTGGTAACTTAATGTAGCTACCTCTAGATAAGTCAAATTTTTGACTCATCACGAGAGTCTGTGTTATGCCCCCCTCAAGTTAGGCTTTGGAGCAACAATAGCTAACTTGCGAAATTGGAGCTGAAAGGCAGACTTGGATAAAGGCTTGGTTATTGTATCAGCAACTTAATCAGCAGAGTGCAGATGAGGAACTGTAACAGATTTGCGCTGAACTTGGTCACTAACAAAGTGAAAGTCAATAGCACTATGCACTATGTTTCATTCGGCTGTGGAAGACGACATAAATATGTCACACCCACATAATCATAGAAGATACAAGCTGATTTGAGAGGCATTTTGAGATTTCCATAAAAGATTTGTCACCTTGTTCGTTTTAACTAGAGCACACCACAACACTGCATTTGGCTTCCATGGAGGAACGAGCAACAACACGTTGCATTTTGGAGGACCAGCTGACGGGATTAATGCCACAATGCAATACATAACCAGTGGTAGATGTGCGATCATCAATGTCGCCCGCCGAATCCAAGTCTGAGTAAACATATAAAGTAGGATCAGAAATCTCTACTAATTTTCAGGCTATACAGACAAGGGAGTTTGAGGTAGCGTAATAAGCGCTTGACAGCTTGCCAATGAGGAGCTTGTGGGCAATGCATATATGGAGCCATCTTGTTGACCAGTAAGGACACATATGGCCGTGTAAATGATAAATATTTGAGCTTTCCAATACGAGAAGTGTTAGTAACCAATTCTCCCAAAACCTTAGGGTGGTAGGAGGAGGCACTTCCAGGATATTATTCCCTCTCACTTCAAAGACCATTTATGGGTTGGGAGTGGATCACTACTTGGGAAGGTCCATCTTTAGGTTAAGAACAACCAATAGTATCCAGATAAATTGTGAGAATTTTGAAGACGGTGGAATTCGAAAATGAGAACTCCACCGATTCATCTTTAGGGTAAAAACAACCAATAGTGTTGGAATAAATTGTGAAAATTTTGAAAGCTGTGGAACTCGAACGCGACACCTCCACCAAATTGAGCTCTCATACCATGTCAGTAACCAATTGTCTCAAAACTTTAAGGTGGTAGGAGGAGACACTTTCAAGATCTTATGTTTTTGTATATTACCAATAATGATATACAGGCGAATTAGATATTACAATTGCAAGAGAAGAAGAAGAAATTATGGGAGTGGATACACCTTTACTTTCATGCATGTTTACCTCAACGAGAAGTTCGTGTAGGTATCGTGATTGAGATAACAGAAGACCATTAGGTTGTGACAATTAAATTCTTACTAAAATAAAACAATCAAATTACTACCCTATAATCTAAATATATAACTGATGATTCATTGAACGGTTGATATCATATTAACATAATGACACTTTACTATAAAATGCAATTAGTCAAAACATAGTACACAATTTCATACATATCTCCTTATATATTCTAGATATTTATACCAAATATACATCTGTAAGATATCAGAGTAAACTGAGAAATTATATGTTTTCTTAAATTGAAAAATTATATGTTTTCTTAAATTTGAAATGTGTAATTTAAAACAAGATTGCCAAATAATTAAAGATTTACTGTCTCTTCCAAAACATAGAAAGGGTATTCCGTTTCATAGATTAGTCGATCTCTCTGCGTTGTTTCTTATGTTCATAATAGTTAGAGATACTCAATTGTAATATTGATATTTTATGCTATATTTGTAATTTGTTGATATGTTCAGTTACAAGGAATATTATATTTTATAGTTATTTGCTAGACTATTAATTCAGCCTATATAAAATAAAAAAATAATATTTTAATAAATTAAGGATCTTAAATTGATCTATTTATATAATTTATTATTTCTAATAATATATAAATTAATAAATTGTGTATATCTATTAATATAAAGATTTCAAAAATAAATATATAAATTAATTATTATAAACAAAAAAAAAATAAAAATTAAATTTATTTTTAACATAGATTATATTTAATTATTGATTTAAATAATTTAATTTAATAAAAATAAATTATACATTGTTGGTTTTTTGATGATTCATCCTTAGAGCTTAGAGCTTTTATGATTCATCATCGTGAACCCAATTTTATTTTTTGTTGAATTGTTTGCAAGAGGTTGTATTTCTCTCTTACTTCAATCCATTGCCCCACATCTAATTCTCTCCTATGAGTTTTCATTTTGGCGGCCCAAACTCACAAGTCCCTCAAGATCATTGATGCTCGGATACCAAGTGTTGGTTTTTTGATGGAAGAATACATAGCTAAAATAATAAATAATTTTGGTAGATAGCTATATACGAGAAAAACACCATAAAAACTCTATTTTATTAAACAAGATACATTTTGTACTCTCACCATTGCTCTTTATATAAAGCTCACATTCAAACAACTTAACATAATTAATGTCATATAAATAGGCTGCATAGTTACAACTAATTCCTAATACTAATCAATAAAAATATCTTAACAAACTTATCCTATTTCCAAATATTTATCCTCAAAATAATTATCAACTTTGAATTAATTCTAACACTCCCTCTTAATTCAAAGTTGTGACTTTTTTTTTAGAGATGATGTACTTCCCTTCATAATCCTCATAGGTGGCGTACTTCTCTCCATAAACTCTTCTTTGGTGCACTTGTCACCAAATTTACGTGTTGATGCACTTCTCAACAACATTCTTTTATTGGAGCACTTCTCTCCAATATCAAAAACAGTTTTTTTCACCATAACAATTTTTTTCACAACCATATATCAGATTGACATTTTTTTCTGCCTTCTTTTTTTCCTTCATTTTTTTTCTTATTCACTCCTTAGAGCTTTTATGATTCATCCTCGTGAACCCAATTTTATTTTTTGTTGAATTGTTTGCAAGAGGTTGTATCCCTCTCTTACTTCAATCCATTGCCACACATCTAATTCTCTCCTACGAGTTTTCATTTTGGCGGCCCAAACTCACAAGTCCCTCAACATCATTGATGCTCGGATACCAATTGTTGGTTTTTTTATGGAAGAATACATAGCTAAAATAATAAATAATTTTGGTAGATAGCTATATAAGAGAAAAACACCATAAAAACTACATTTTTATTAATCAAGATATATTTTGTACTCTCACCATTGCTCTTTATATAGAACTCACATTCAAACAACTAAACAAAATTAATGCCATATAAATAGGCTGCATAGTTACAAATAATTCCTAATACTAATCACTAAAAATATCTTAACAAACTTATCCTATTTTCAAATATTTATCCTCAAAACAATTATCAACTTTGAATTAATTCTAACATACACTAAAGTTATATAAAAGTATTATATTTTATCAAATAAAATTTTAAAGAATTTATTAGGGTGTAGAATCACTAAAAGGAAGGCGAAAATAGTGTTATGATGGGTTTAATTCTAATCCCAATCAAAACAGACGAGGTAGATAAAGTGGGTGGGCCAATCCCTTGTTACGATCATTCAGAAAGGGCGTAGAATGTGAGTCTCATAATATAGAACACCTAACAACTAAACTACCTTGCCTGCCTGCATTTGTTGGGGAATAACGTTTAAGGCCCTTCATCTAGTGGGCCAGCCCTTTCCTTGGTTCGTTCGGTGAGGAGCCGAAGTATCCATTGCGGCAAATTCAAATTTGATCTCCTTCCATACCTCACAAGAACCCTATTAAAAGTTCAGAGAGGAAAGTGAGAACTTGAATCCCATAATAGAATATAATAAAGAAGTGAGTAACTCTGCCTCAGCAAGAAGTAGAACAGAAACCCAATAGGCAGGCTAATACGAATATACGATAACATAAGAATTAAAAAGTTGGAAACAGAACCAACAATTAATGCAACTTCCTGTCCCATCCATCTTTCCTGTTGGGCTCCAGCAGGAAGCTTCTGGTCATTTTTCCTGTTGGGGGTACAGCAGCTACCATAAATAACCACGTTGACGAGGCAATAACCGCTCATCATATGCTCAATCCAGCAATTTATTGATTCCGCCATCTTGTTTTGAGGACTGAAAGACAGGTCCTAATACGGACATGCATGGTAAGACAGGTTCTGCCCCATTCAAAGGGTTATATATCTGAAACACACTAATACGGGCCCTAGGCTGGAAAAGTGTGGTTGACCATCTATAGAGTTCAGTACTTCCCCTCGAGGGACTTGAGTAAATACACATTCCACACAACTGAGTTTCCTTATTCTTCCATTGATGCTTTGAATTTGTCTACACTAGCATCATATACCCAATTGTTGGAATCCAACTTCAGTTCGCCAAATTCGGTACCCTGGCACTTCAAAATAGACTTTCAGTGATTCTTCATTGCATTCTGTTTTGCCTGGCAAACACTCTTCCAATAGAACGTCGATTTGCTTTGATGAACCGTATGGGACTGAACTTTGAAGTTTGATACGATATTCGTCTGCCATTAGTTCCAGATTCGTTAGACTCATCTCTTCACACAACTTAAATAAAACCAGGATAAGGTGGCCTCTACAACATTTTAGATTATTCACTATCCATTCCCCTTTTTCCTTGCTTTTCTTTTTCAAACATTTTTAGATTATTCACCATCCATTCCCCTTTTTCCTTGCTTTTCTTTTTCAAACATTAAGCCGGTCCGGAGAACTTTGGATTAAGTAAAACCAATAACATCTACTTCAGCTGATATTATAATGCAACAAAAAGTTCATAATTACCGTAAACAATTATATTTAATCTATGACTAATTAAATCAAATTTGAATTCTGAGATTTCAAGTTCGAATTTCAAATAGTAAAAGCAGTCGTGTTTTCCTACAATCAGTGCACCATATGGCTGTATGATATTATTTGGACAGGGAATTTGAGCCTAAACACTCCATCAAGAATTCTTGTTGCAGAGCTGTTGCAAGCATTAGTGTCGTACCTGACCTAAAATATTAATATACATCAGCCTCTAGTTTGACTTGTTAGCATATAAGACACGCCCTTATATGTAGAAGTCATCTGATATAGAACGCATCAATTAGCCTTGGATGTGTTTGTCTACAAGAGATGCTTAGGCTCTTATATGTAAAAGTTTTATGTATATGTATTAATAATAAGGATAGCTTAGGTAGTTTGCTTCTATAGTTATATTTGTGAAAACCCTACTTTTACATGGTATTAGGGCTAGGTTAACCAAATTACCAATCTTTATGGATTGGAGATTGTAGTGTTTTTCACTTATATTTTTTTATTTTTATTTATTTGTTGTGGTTTCTGAGGAACATTTTCTCTAGTCTCTAAGATGACTACTGTTCCTAGTCTCATTGCCATTGCATTTGTTTATCAATAGCCTATAATTCAGTTAGTTGTTAAAAATGCTTTCACGAACGGTGATCCTTGTGAAGAATTTTATACTATTTCTCCAACAGGTGTTCTGCATTATCCTAGTCAAGTGTGTAAACACAAGAAGACTTTTTATGATCTCAAACAAGTTTGCCGTGCTTCGTTTGAAAATTTTTCTATTGTCATGCATCACTTGGATTTAGTCCAAACACATGACTCTGCTTTGTTTGTCAGGTACACGCATAATACTTTCTTTGTATGTTTATGATATAATTATTACAGGAGATGATCTTGATGGGATAAAAAGATTAAAAATACAGTTAGCAACGCAATTTGAGATGAACGATTTGGATCATTTACGGTACTTTCTCGGAATAGAGGTTGCATAATCTTCACGGGAATATCTTCTCTCCCAATCCAAGTACTTGATTATTAATAGACTTGAAAATGTGAAGATCTCTGGCAATCGAACATGTAGTACACCTCTTGAGGTTAATGCCAGATGTTCCTACAAAGATGGAATTCTTCTGTCAAATTCCACTAGGTATCATATATTATGGGCAATTCGATTAATCTCACCATTACTAGACCGTATATTGCTCATGTTGTGCATGTTGTCAGTCAATTTGTTAACTCGCCCACTTTCGTGCATTGGGCCGTTGTTTTCCATATTCTTGGTAATCTTCACGGAACACAATTTCACAGTCTCTTGTTTCCTCCTTCTTTTGCATTAGAGTTATGTACCTATTCTGATGCTAATTGAGCTGGTGATCGATCTAATTATAAATCTATGATATGACTTTGTATTTGTTTTTTGAAAATTCACTTATTTCTTAATTGGAAGAGTAAAAAATAAGATATTGTCTCTCGTTATCATACAGAAGCCGAGTATCGTGCAACAACTTCGACTGCGGCATAAATTATATGGTTGTATTTGGCTTCTCTCCGGTATAAATGTCTCTCTCCAAACCTACTCCTAAGTATTATGATAACAATATTACTTTTCAAATTGCACGGAAAACAAATTTTCATGAGCGTAATTATCACTTTACTCATCATCATTGTGAGCGTGAAAGATTGCTGATCGTGTTACAAAGTCATGAGTTTAAGTGGGGGAGTTCGCCTACAAGACTTGCCCATGTCTTATTAATAATTATGTTTCGGTCTCTTAAAAAGAAAAATATAATCCTTTGTCCTCCAGCTTTCAGTCTTTCCGCTCTTTCCAGTTAGGTCATTAAAATATGTAACATACATGCACATATATATATATATACACACCATTATTCCAAGTTAGATTTTCTTTCTTTTTAAACTAGTAGATTGTTGTTCTGTCATACTGCTTTTTTGGCCACATATGGTGGACATCTAATTTTGGAGATGTATTTGGACCTCCAGATTTGTAGCCACAGGGACTACCGAAGATTTTACGGCCTACGAATTCAATTTCTATACAAGTTTCATGACCCAACTACCCCCCGTTAATTATTAATAGGTAATGAAATTATTAATATTTAATGAATGGTTTGACTTTGACTTACTAAGTGTCCAACACAATTTGATTATGATTGTTATCTTTTTAAGTACCTAAGTTCATCGCATTTCTTATACATAGTACCATTAGCAGCAGCTGGTTGAGGAGGAGCCAGAGAGGAGCAAAAGAGGAGGAAAGAAGCGAAGATACTCGCTACAAATTTGAAAGGTAGTACAACTTTTTGCTCCTAAACTTCTTGATGTAGACGAAATGGAACTGGATATATCTAATTACCCTAAGAATAGTACCAAAGATATAATAGTAATGCTGTAATTTCATATCTTGGTAAAAGATTTAGTCTTTAAGCTGCAAGGAGGTTTTTATAGGTTTTATGGCGTGACGATTGGGTTTGAAACAAAGATTAGTACTTGTTATAAAAGTGCTAAAACTGGTATATATGATTACATCAGGTATGCTTGAGTTTTTGGTAGATAATAATTCTCATACATCTTTGATAGACTAACTCTCTTGAAATACAAATGACTAAGCTAAATAATTCCTAGAGATATGTCACTACTGTTACCCATGACCGCCACCTTCCTTATTTCACCTGACAACTACTATTTATTGCAGTTAATTAAAATGAAAGCCTTGACTATGTTCATTAAAACAACAGCCGGTACACACTAGTAAACTCCACCTTGTCCAATTATCGTGGACTGTCCATGTATATCGGATTAGGTCTAATTCCTCACAGCTGTTACTTGATGTACTACCTAGTATAGTTTTATCATAGAACTTGTCAACAATGCTGGAAGTAACTGTATCAACTCTCCTATGATGTTCTATTGTTCTTGTTAAGCGATATAGAGTTATTCAAGTTTGCAAATGGTCATCTCTTCTAGAACCAACAAACTCCAACAATCTTTGGCATTAAATGTATAAATTTTAAGTTGTCATCAAGCAATCATGTATAAATCGGCGAATAGCAAAAGATGGAACAACTCAACTGATGGGAGAAGAGAAATTCAATCTATTAGGTTTTGGGTACGCAACTCTCTAGGACTTACCCAAACCAAAATTGTTATAAATAAATTAATATACAAAAATTGTAAATAAACCTTGATGCCTGTTCACTTGGGGTAATGCATCACAAAACACATAAGCCCTTCAGGATACAAAGCTAGTCGACTTCTAGTTCTGTACCTTAAAATTTTCATCAGTAAAGATATATTTTTCAACACACGGTGTCGTCCAGATGTAAGACTAATGTAAAACCTTCCTACACTAGATTATAAAAAAAAGTGGGAATTTAGAACCAGAGACGACAAGGCAAACATAGAAAGGTAAACTTTAGAGCCTTCCGTATTATCTATGTGAATAAAATACATTATTATTATATAAAGTTTCCTAAAACCCTTAAACTAAAACCAAAACTAACAAAACAATATCTATGTTCCAACAGAAGCACCACAAAAAAATCATAAAGAAACTCACAAATTAAAATGCAAAATTGAAGCAAACTTAGAGCAACTTACCAGTAAAGGGCTTTCACTTAACGGAAGGATCGAGCTAATTGCACCACCTCAAATGAGATGGATTCCCCGATCTACCAGGTTTTCCTCGGAAAATTTCAATTCCTTGCACCAAAATTTTGACGAGTACCTGGATAATCCTGGGTGACCCAGGACCTTAACATGGTCAACGCATTTCTTATTAACTTTACCTTTGCGTACATCTCCAACGTAATTTTTTCACAATTGTCAGTGGCTACGTCGGTGCCACCGTGGTCTTCATAGACAGCAGCGGTAACTACAGCGCAGAGGACAATTTGTGATGGATGAAAACCGCTGGTTCCGTGGCAAGTATCGTGAAAGGCCACTATCTGCGACTGACTGGTTTACCACCTAGAAGCTAGTCACAAGTTCACAAATCAGTCGCATGTTACAGGTGAATCCCACTTGTCCTTGATTTATTGTTAAAATTAAAACTTGTGACAGATAACTTGTGAAACTTGTGAAAGTGTTTGAATAGAAGACCGGCTTAGAATTTATTTGAGGGAGCGAGACAAATTTGAGGGGCGCATGTCTCGCTCTAATTTTGTTTTTCAGTTTTACCGGCTCTCTCGATTTTTAGTGATCATGGCGTCCCTTGTCTTGAAACTACTTGTCTACATTCTTGCATAATATCTATGTATATTCACCAAAACTACTATTACGATTAATTTAGAAATTCAAAACTTTATAAATACAAAATTGAATTTTTACGACACTCGGATATAAAATTTGTAAAGTTTTATAATAATAAATTGTCATCAGTAATACGTTGATAAATTAATATTTTTAATTTTGATTCTATAAATAACATCTTACTGTTCTATATAATTTAATTATATCATGCACAGCTCATAATAATTTATTTAATTATATCATGCACAGCTCATAATAATTTATTTAGTGAAACCTTTTGGAGTTGAATTATAGTGAAGTTTCAATCTGGATTGACATTTATAAGGTTGATGTTGATCTGACTTAAATGATGAAAAACATAGTATTCCCTAATATCACAAGTATATCAAAAACCATATCTAAGAAAGTTATTATTTATAAATAAATATAAAAGCGTTAATGAGATGATACCCACTTTCTCTAATTAAATATAATCAATTATAAAAAAATATAAAATTAGTCACTATATATATA
>JAUEJK010027988.1:0-12785 GCA_032274865.1 Eryngium alpinum
TGATATCAAGAATTGCACTAAACCCAAGAACTCTTAGGTACTAAAGGCAACCTAATTTGCTTCATGTGTGCAGGGAAATGTGTCTAGGAATGTCTGGGTTCTTGATAGTGGATGTTCCAGACACATAACAGGAAATGAAGCCCTGCTAAGTAATGTTGGAAGCAAAGTTTGGTCAAGGAAAAGGAAGAATCTTGGGTATGGTCAAGTAGTGTATAAGAATGTGCTATTGGATGATGTTTCTTTGGTTGATGGTTTGGGATACAATCATTAGTCAATTGTGTGATAAATGGGATGAAGCTAGGTTCTCAGGCAAGGATGTTGTGTTCTCTCATAAGGATGTTAATTTTCCAGTATTGGAAGGATCAAGATATGGTGATATTTACAAGGCTATGTTTCATAGACCTTCAAGGACTGAAATTTCTTGTTTTGTTTGCAAAGCTTCAAGTGAAGAACGATGGTTACGGCACAAGAAACTATCTCATTTGAACGTCAATTGTTTAAATGAATTAGCTAGAAAGGAGTTGGTTGTTGGTCTTCCTCCTATGGATTTTTCTCAAGATGGACTATGTAGTGCATGCTAGAACGGCAAGCAAACGAGAGTAAGTTTCAAGTCAAATGAAGCTTCTGATGTTTCTGATCCACTACAATTACTGCATATGGATTTATTTGGACCAATAAGCATTATATCCATCTTAAGAAAAAGATTTTCCTTGGTGGTTATTGATGATTTTTCAAGGTATTCATGGGTTAGATTTCAGCATTCCAAAGATGAAGTGCCATCTAAGCTTATAGAATTGTTCACCCAGCTTGAAGTGGAAGAAGGAGAAAAGATAAGAGGTCTAAGAAGTGAAATGGTTTAGAATTTAAGAATGCAGTTCACTGAGTTCTATAGTGACAAAGGAATCAAGCATCAATTCTCAGCACCAAGGACTCTACAGCAAAATGGATTAGTGGAAAGGAAAAACAAATCCTTGATTGAAGCTGCAAGGACAATGCTTTCTGAAGCCAGTTTGCCAACTTACTTCTGGGCAGAGACTGTCAGTACTGCATGCTTCACTCAAAACTGATCCATGATTGTGAAAGGAAAAGGAAAAACACCTTATGAGTTGATGACTGCAGGAAGAAAGCCAAGTGTGAAGTTCTTTCATGTCTTTGGATGCAAATGTTTTAAGCTGAAAGATTTTGAGAAGGTTGGAAAGTTTGAACCTAAAGTTGAAGAAGCCATTTCTGGGCTATTCTTTAACTAGTAAGTCTCTCAGAGTTTATTTGATGGAAAAGCAAGTTGTCATTGAATCCATCAATGTCAGCTTTGATGATAAAAAGTCTACTGAATTAGAGGATGAAGGTTTTATGGAGATATTAAAGTTTGAGAATGAGTCAGATGGAAAAAGTGATGAATAAGCTAACTAATTTCATGGGACTACAAATGATGATAATGTAGTTCCCGTTAAAAATGAAGTGCCAAGTCCAGCCAACACTGCAAGTGCCACTTAATCAATCTTAACTCTTTGGAACAAATTCTTCAGGCAGCACTGCAATCTCTGGAAATACATTGTCTCCTAATCTATCCGTCAATGATTCTATATTGGTGGAACATTCTAGCTTGATTTCCTTCTTTTTCTTACTCCTTCATGCATGTCTCTAATAATCAGCTCCAATGGATGATCCTTGGTCCATTTAATTTGAGGGGGCAAACTTCACTGGATGAAGCTTCATTGTTTGCAGCTCCTCCCCCCCAAGTCCAAGGCTCCTCTTTCATTACTTCCATTTCCTCTTTCAGCATTGGAATCAAGATCACTTCCACCAATATTGAAATTTTCCAATGATTGACTAAGGGTTAAGTTATGCTTTGACTGAGAGCCTAGAAATTTCAAGAGATGTGCTCATCCAATTCTGGGACACTGCAGAGTTGGAATATTCTGAGGATGATTCAACTGTGGAATTGGTCTCTTTCATTATCAACAACACCAAGTATGCCTTTAATGCTGCCTCTGCTAACACATCACTGCAACTTTCCACATTTAATCTATCTACCGTTGTAAAAGAATTTGAAATGAAAGCTTTGCTCATATCTATAGGTTACTAAGAAGCTTTCACTTTAGGTAGAATTTTTAAGATATGTTTGTCTGGAGAATGGGAATATTATATGTTAACCCTTAGTCAATCATTTAGTGGGAAATGCAGTGGGTGGGATCAAATTTCCAAGAATGTTGTTGAACTTGCTTATGTCCTTGTCCATGATTATCCTTTTGATTATGGACAATGAGTGTTTTCTGAAATTGTTCAAAAACTTAGAAATCTTCTAAGAGAAAAGAACAACTATTATAGCACCTTTCTAATGATTATAATTAATCATGCATGTACTGACCTTGTTAAAATTCTTTCACTTCCTCAATCAACAAAGGCTTTTCCCACCTTTGTTGATAGAGTAAGAGGATCAAATAGGATAACTCCATGTTTGAGATCCTTAGAAGCTGCACAGAATCAGGCCAATGACCAAGCTGATTCTAACACTGTTAGGAATTAATATATTGCACTGATGATGATGATTTCTTAGTGATTGAGAAGCAATAAGTGTTCATACTTGTATAGAATAGAATGAACATATTAGATAATAAAGACCTTGTAAACTCAATAGTATACAAGTGTCAAGTTGTAAGCCAGGTACCATGTTATCTCTCTCAAAGGAAGATCATGATCACAAGATAGAAAATGTCCCAAGAAATTAATTGGAGTATTGTTACAGATCAAATTAAGACTCTAAAATAAAAAATACCTGATTATATGAAGATTCAAAGCTGATCTCCTTGAAATCCTCAAACAATCACCGGAAAACCTGCAAAAACCGGTGGGGGTGGTCCCACCGGAGGTACTCAGGTGCAAGAATAAGTAATCTGAATAATCTCTGTATTCACTGAGTTGGAGCTAAAATTGCGTACCTGATTTATAAAGAATAACCCCTTTATATAAGAGTAAATTAGGGTTTCAGATCTCTATTAGGAATTAGAATACTATTTTAGATGGTAATTCCCTTTACCTTATCTCTTCTTTCTTGCCACCCAAGATTAGGAATCGTTACCTGATTTTCCTACTAGATTCACTCCTTTATTTAATATTACCTAGATTCACTCCTTTATTTAATATTACCTAGATTCATTCTAGGGTTTTTGCACCTCCTTAATAAGTCCCGCCGTATTATGCCTTTGCTGTATTGGGCTTTGTAGGAAATTTGCTTCTGTTCTGGTTTGGATTGCTTTATTTTAACTCGGATCCGGATCGTGCCTACTTAGGTCTTATTGGGTCGGTCCCTATTTTTGGACCCCCTACATTTGCCCCCTATTTTCGAGCTTATTTATCCCTTAGGAATAAGACTCGCTTCGCACCAAAAATCAGGTCCCTGTAAAAATTTTCCGTCTCCGATTCTCCTCCTAGGCATAGGCACCTATGAGGCTCTCTCTTAGGCCACCTTGGCGTATTTTACTCATCTCTAAGCACCTCCCTAGGCGCGGGCGCCTAAGAGAGGTCTCCAAGCACCTTCTTGGCATTTTGAAGCCTCTCCTTAACCTCCTCCTAGGCGTTCAACGCCTAGGAAATACCTCTAACCCCTCACTTGGCGTTTTCTTATGTTCTTCTCCCCCTTCCCTAGGCGCTAACGCCTAGAAGAGTGTATTGTTGCCTACCTTGGCGGTTCAACTAGTGTGCTAGAGATCCTCCTAGGCGTTTGACGCCTAGGAATCCCTATTTTACCCATTTAGGCGTCTTCCTTCCTCCTTGATACATTCTCCTAGGCGTTTAACACCTAGGAATGTTAAAAGATAGTCATTTTGATGTTTCTTGTTTCACTACCCTATCCCTAAGCGCGCATGCTTATGGTTTGTTATTCTCTTGCGTTATCATTTTGTAAGGCCTTCTTTCCCCCCTTCTTGGCATGGTATACCCAATAGGTGAGAATATTTGATATACCATGGAGTCTCTCCTTGGCCAAAGGAGATACTATCCATTTCGTTTTATAGCCCTAGACATAGAACGCCTAGGAGTCCATTCCTTCCCACCTTGACGGTGTAGAGACAGGATCAGGGCTTCCCTTAGGCGTCCGAGCCTATAGTTACCTAACCGTGCTGGTCTAGGGTTTATATATTGCCAACCATGGCATACGGAATAACCTCCTTTGACGTCATACACTAATAGATCTTTCCTGTAGTTCACCTGGGCGTTATAATACTCTTCATTTAATATCTTTAAAGTGTTCGGACGTCAACCTCAGATTAACTCTGCCTCGGGAAGACCACATGTCGGGTCCACCTGGAGACCCCTGACATTCTTCCTTTTCCTATATAAGAGCCTTCCCTCCTTCATTTCACTTCACAACTTCCTCACTTCAACTATTTCTCTCTCTGATTCCTATACTTCTCTCTTCAAGCTCTCATTCACCAGATGGCTTCTCAGAAGGTTCCTCTTGCCCATTCTTCTCGCACCCCCTTAAGCGATCTTCTAGCTCTTCCGAGGATTGAGTTTTCTCCTGAAATCGACGTGGAACCCTTCAATCTTCCCAACACTCTTACTCCCCAAGAGGTCGAGCATCTGGATCAGGCCTTTGATATAAAGGGCGATTATGAAGCAGTCGTCCCTTCTCCAACTGACCGTCCATGCAGGTGGAATGGTCTCCTTTGCGTCTTCAAGGAGTCCCTCATCTCGAGGCTCCGTATTCCTTTCCATGACTTTACCTTCCGCATCCTGGCTGAGGCGCGCATCTCCCCAGCCCAACTGCGCCTTAATAGGTACAAAACCATCCACACCTTCTTGGGGATCTGCAAAATGAAGAACATAGAGCCTATTGTGGGTATCTTTCGAAAGATATTCCAGTTTAAGAGTTGCTCCCCATTGGAAGGATAGATCACCATCAAGCACCACCACAACATCCCTCTCATTTTTGCTACGACTTCTATGCCTGAGTCTATATCGGGCTGGAAGTCGGAGTATTTCTCTATCCGCTGGAAGACGGGGCAATGGGCGTCTCGTGTTAGGACTGCCTTTGGCGTGGCTCATGACGGGCTCGCCGAACAACTAAAGATAAGCCTCGACGAAGAAGAGGCGGTGAAGTCTTTGCAGGAGGGTGGATCTACCCTCCACTATATGTCTGTCCTCAGGATAGACAAATATTAAGAACTGGAACTCTGCGGCCTTTCTCCCGAGGGTAAATATCTTCTATCATAGTCTTTTAATTTGTCTCCTTGCATCTCTTATAATCTGATCCTTCCTTTCTTTTTCCTTTGTAGCCGTGGAGCTTGTCAAACCTATGCTCCAGAAGAGGACCACCAATACGGAGGCTCCTCTTCCTTCCTCCAAGAAAGTCATCCGCCACCGCAATGTATCTGAGTCTACCTCTCATCCAGAGGATGCCGTCTTCTCCGGTAACTGGGGGATTCACGCTAAAGACTCAATAATGGGTCACCCGATGTTTGCCCAAGAATGGTCGGAGGGGTCCATCACCCCTCATGACAAGAACTCCATGGAGTTATTAACTCCATCTGAGATTGGTGTCCAAGGGGATCAATCCCTGGCACATGTATATTTCATACTTAGCAAATTAATTTGAATGACATACTTATTGTGGTGCTGACCTTCTCGTTTTTTTTTCCTCGTCGTGTAGTTGAACTGCTTTTTCCAGCCCGCTTCCATCAGATGAATAGGCTATGTGCAGCTTCCGCCCAAAGCGACTTGAGGGCTACTGAATTGAGGGCTTATATATCGGCTACTTCAACCCAATTTGAGAGACTTCTTCATGATAATCGAAACTTAGAAGAGGAAGGGAACCAGCTTCGATGTGAGGCAGGATCTCATCATACTCAGGTCATTCGGGACTTCCTTTCCTCGGGCGAGTATATGCAGAGAAGCGGGCCACAACAGCTAGGATGCGTCTGCGGGAGTTCAACGGGTGTTGGGATGCCATTATGGACTCTCTTCACGAGCAACTTCCATCAGTCGATCTTTCATCTTTGAGTTTCCCGGTGGAGAGAGATGACGCTCCATCGGATACTGATGAGGAGACTCCCTAGATTCAGTTCTTATCATGTATTTTTTTTTTTGTATCTTGTATCCAAAGTTTGTATAATAAAATCACTTTCCAGAAATCTTATTGTCCAAAGTTATGAATCCAAACGGTTTCTCTTATTGATACGAATACTCCAAAATATAATACTCTCTTAATAATAGTACTTAAACTTCCAATACTATACAGTCAACATGACCCTCCACTACTAAAGCTTAAAGATTGATAAAAGAACATGTGCACTTTCCTTTTGCGCTCGGCATCCCTCTTCTTTGGATATGAACAAATCCTCACTTGAGCACCACATGTAATCTCCAAAAGCCTCCACAAATCTTCGCTTCAGATCTCGATAACAACAGACACCCTCCTCTGACAACTTCTCATACCATCGATAGGCCCACTTTTCCAAAGTTAACGGAAGTATCTTGCACTTGAGATCCTCAGATATTTCTTGTCCCAATCTTTGAGATAGCTCCTGGAAGTGAAGTATCGGATCGGCCATTCCATCGTAGTAAGACAGACGGCTAGTGTCAAAATCTTCAGGCAGCTCCATAGCTTGAATCCTCTTGGTAAATGGACTACATAGCTCCTTAGTCCCTTCTATCTAACGTCGAGTTTGTGACGCTCTCATCCTCAGAAACTCTTTAACTCTGTCATGGAAAGGTTGTACTCTTCTTCCCAAATTGTTTGAAGCATACCCATGTATCTCCTCTATTCCATCCAATGTGGGAAAACTTACCGTAGCATTCACCTGAGAAATCCTGACCTCAAACTCTCGTAGCATTGATCTTCCTAATAAAGCAGTTTAGGCTGATCGCGTCTTCACAGCCATGAAAGTTAATATATAAGTAACCCGATAAGGGGATGCTCCCAAAGTAACTGCTAAAGGAATACTTCCCTCTATCCAAACTTCTTTATTAGTCAAACCAAAGATAGCCCCATTATGTTCACACAGATGTATGTCTAGGTATCCTAATCGACGAAAAGTATCATAGAACAGAACATTCACCGCTTTTCTTTCGTCCACAAAGACTCCTTCCAGCATCATATTAGCTATCTGAATATCAATCTTCCACAGTTATCCCATTCGCGGTATAGTCCTCCGATCTTCATGCCTCCGAAGATTTCCCTCATGACAATCATCCAAGCATAATACTTGCCCCCAATGGTTCCACTCGTGATGGCTTCTACCGAACATGCTCTCCCTATTATCTGATCTCACGGGTGAGTACCTACTCCATTCTTTGTTGGAAACTTTACCTTCAGATGATAAGTGGAAGCTACGACTTTGAACTGATGTAAGGCTACTCTTCCCAATATAGCATTATAGGCGGATGGGGTCTTCACCACCATGAAATTCACCATTTGTACCGCTTCAGTAAGGCCCTGTCCTAGAGTCACGGGAAGTCTTATGGTTCCTTCAATAGGGACCTCCAATCCATTAAATCTAAAGATAGATATAGCTGATGGGGTTAGCTGGCTGTCTTGGTAACCCATCTTCAAGAAGAATCTATGAAAAAGAACATCCACAGATGCCTCAATATCTACGAATACCTTCATAACCGGAGTATTGCCTATCACATGCATAATAACTAGATGATCCTCGTGAGGATACTGGATCCCCTCCATATCCTTATCATCAAAAGAAATCACATGCTCAATGCGGGCTCTCTTGCTTGGTTCTCCAATATTCATGACCACTTTGATGTAAGCCTTCTGTGATCGATGAGTGGTTCCATACAGATAGATCCTCCTTCAATGAGCTAGATCCTCCTTCAATGACCATGATATCTACTTCAACTGCTGAAGCTGAGTACATAGCTGCCGGTAGCTGCTGTGCTCAGTTATTATGGATGAAGAATCAACTTATGGACTATGGTATGATCTTAAATAAGATTCCCATCTATTGTGACAATACTTCTGCTATTGCAATAACTAAAAATCATGTGCATCATTCTAGGACAAAGCATATAAACACTAGATACCATTTCATAAGAGAACATGTCATGAATGGTACTGTGGAACTACATTGTTCTAACTAATAAATAGCTAGCTGACATATTCACCAAGCCCTTAGATGAAATGACTTTTACAAGGATGATTAGTGAATTGGGAATGTTAAATCATAAATAGTTGTTTATCATAAGTGCATCAGATGATATTTGTATAAAAAAGTCACTGAGAAGCGAGATTAAAAATCTTGAAGTCAAACAGTTAAGTTCACAAGAAGGTATACACCACAAGCTACGATAGCTGCTTGGGAACCTAACTGCTGGCCACGTCAGCACACGTGGAAAGTCAACTATGACACGTGGTATATATCTTCTTGTTAAGCTAGCTGCTGGCCACGTCATCATATCGGGTTGTCTCGGTAACGACATGATACCGATACAAAGGAGTCTGATACATACCGGTATACCAATTTGGGAGCTGCTGGTATGGAGTTGTACTGTGACAATTGGAAACCGTTTAAAATTCAAAATTATTTAACACTTCTAGTTATTTAATATTATTTTCAATAATAACAATGATTAACTGTGTTAAGTAAAGTTTATGTTTCCAATTTTTTCCTTAATCACACTTGATTATCGCATGAAAACCTTTCATCGGGAAGACAAAATACTCAATCGACATACCAACTTCCAAGTAAATTCGAATTAAATTTGTAGTGAGTATAAATTCAAGTGACTTATTCAGTTTAACTCTTTACGCTTACAAAATACTTGAGTTTTCTCTCTGCAAAAGATTTCTATTGCAAGTTTTCAAAGGTTCGAAGTTTACTCAACAATGGCGGCAATGAAAGTCTCAAAGTCCAACCATGTGATGTACACTGGTCCCGTTCACAAAGATTATGAAATTTTCACACAGGTACTTGGAGTCTTGCCCAATTGGTTTCGCGCTCACTGGTTCACCCACAATCAATGAAGATATTCTCGAAGAAATGTGGAGAAGCGCAATTGTAGATGCTGATGGAAACTCCTTCAAGGTTACCATTAAAGGAGCTTCATTTAAGGTCGATGCTAAGGTTGTGAGGGCGGCATGTCATTTTCCAGGGGAGAATTTGTCAAATTATCCATCAAATGACTTCATGATGAAGACTTTGGACTGGATTCATGATGTGGATTTGCCTCAAAAGCTAGGCCAAGTAACCAGAAAAATGCTCAGGAAGGAATGGTTCTACTTCTATCAAACCTTGATCAGATGCTTGGCTCTTAAAGAAGGTAGCTTGGATTCCATTACTCTGTTTGTTCAAAGAATAACATGTTCACTAATAGCTAATAAAAACATAGAGTTTGGTTTGCTTTTTGTACAAGAGATGTGTTTGAAGCTAGGGTCTAAGTCTAAAAGAAAAATGACTGTGTATTTCACTAGATTTATGATGATAATTGCTAATCACTTAGTTAGGAATTTAGATAGAGTTGCAGCTGGCAACATTGTTCCAACTCTTGTCCAGGACCAGAGAGTTATGGTTGATCTAGCAGCTGCTGATCTGCATAAGGATCAAATTTGTAGAATTCCTAAACACTTTAGGAATATTGCATCAGCAGCTGCCACAACTGTTGATGATGAAGAGTTAGCTTTTAACTCTATGTCAAATGATACCGGAGCAGAAGAGACTGAGGAGAATGACCCCTCTCAGTCTACCCAATCTGCATAACCCAAATACTCCATTCATATCCACAAACCCAAAAATCCTGAGCATAAAAATGTTAAAAGAAAATTGAGAATGGTGGTAAGTGAAAGTGATAAGGAAGCACCAGCAGCTGGGGATGCTCAACCCCAGGAGATGGCTGGAAGTGAGGAAACCAACCTAAGCCATTTTGTAGTCTCCCAAAAGGCTACAAACTTAAAAGGGCACACCAGCACACCAATTATTTCCTCCCAAAAGGATCCAATTATTGAAGATAACCCTAGGCCCAGGGCACAGGTTTTAGAGTCTGCACCTGAACAGAGTCTAGCTGCTGAGGGAGTTGGAAGTGGTGAGATGACATTTAAGCATAAAAATGACACTGAGAGAGCACACCCTTCAATTGTTCAGAAAAATCAGCAGTTAGGGACTTCACAGTCCAAGAGGAAAAAGCAAGTAGCAGTCAAAGGTAAAAATCCAGTTCCAACAACTTGAGAAACATCAAGTGAAGAAAAAGCAGGTGCTGGTACCTGAAAATTTGTGAAGATATTTTCTCCACAAATACAGAAAAGAAAATCAAGAAGAACAAAAGCACAGAAGGGATACAGTCCTACAGGATATACTGATTCTGATGAATCAGAATATGAGATGCCTAATGAAGGAAAGTTCTTAGGGGCAAAGCTGGGATTTATTGCACCGGTGAGAGCTTTGTTTAGAGAAGATTATCCAACACCAGCAGATGCATTAAAATTTCTATATTCTCACTGTAAACAATCTCACTTTATTAAGAGGAAATTAACTCCAACTGCTGAGATGAAATTCAATTTCCTTTAAAGAGAAGAATATATTGCAGTTAGAGAAGTTGCAAGTGAACACTTCAAGGTGTCAGAACTGGAAGCACTTGGGTGGATTCAGTACTATGTCTTTCACTATAGTTCTGAGGAAGGTTCAAGTTTTCTAACAAATGATATACATTCTAGCAGCACACAAGAACCAGCTAGATCTTTTGAAGCTGAGCCTGCTAATGTACTTGATGTTGAAGCAGCTGACTCTATTACACAAGAACCAATTGATCAAAGTTCAATTGAGAATATAGCAGTTAGTGTTGAAGCTTTAGAAGCTAAGAGCCCACAAGAACCAGTTACTAAAAATGTAGCTGATGCTCAGCCTGAGGATGCAAGGGTTTTGGAAGAGCTAGCATCTGCTATGCTAAATCTCAAAGGGGTGAATGAAGTTGACAGCCAAACCATGGAGTCCTTACATTTCTCATTAGATTCTGCACCAGTGGTTATGCAAAGGGTTCATGTGATGCCACAAGCAGTTAGTTTCAAGCCAATCATTCTTTCACATGAGCATGTTGATACTGATGCAATGATTGTGACCCCTCCCCAAGGCACTCATCAGGACATAGGAAGTGGTGATGCAGAAAGAAATGTAAATATGTTAACTGCAAATGATCCAAGCAGGCCAACCTCTCCACAAGCAGGTACAATTTCTAACTCTACTTCTCCTTCTAAATCTATGAGAGTCTTAGGTGGTGAGACTGTGGTAATAACTGAGAGAAAAATTAGAGAGGAGAGACAAGCCACTAAGAGCTTGGAAAAAGGAGAGAGAGAGAGATAGAGGGAAGTGCTATCATTAGCACTGAAAAAAGAGAGATTGAGAGGCAAGACTTAGAAGTCTTCGCAACATATGAGGAAGGGCAAGTGAGAAGGGATGAGATCTCTGAAAACAGCAGAGAGAGCCCAAAATCTGGAGATACAGAAGTAGTAAATTATAGTTTTACTTTTCATCATAGAGAAGTATCACTAGAATTTAATACTCCATCTTCTGGAGAAACTAAACCTCTAGATGCTGCAGAGAAAGGACCATAAGCTATTTATGAAAGGAGACCAGAAGCTAGCTATCAACAACATGAAGAAGTGCATTCTGAGTCTTATGCAAGTTCACAAGCAGCTAGCACCCATCCAGAGCCTATAATGATTTCTTATCCAGATGTTGATGAAGAGGACGAAGCATGGATGAGGGGAGAAGCCAGGAACAGTTTGAAAGATGCTGAGGAATTTGTAAGGAAAACCTACAGGCAAGCTAGGTCATCAAGTTTTGTTGGAGATCTAAACTTGCAATGATTAGCAGATGAAATTAACAAGAAGTTCAAGCTTTATATCAAAGCTACACATAAACTAATTATTGGAAGCATACAGATAGATGATGACTTGGCAGAGAGAGTTGATAGGCAGATGGGAAGTTTTGGCAGGAGACTTGATAACTTTCTATCTCAATAAGTTATTAAAAGGAATAACCAAGCTATCAATAGAGAAAATGAAGTTAATGCAAAACTTTAAGATCAAGATTAAAAGATTGATGCCTTGATGAAGCAGCAAGAAGCTATGATGGACCTACTTCTTACCCTTACTTCAAGCAAGGCTGATGATGTCAAAAGGGGGAGAGTAGTGTTGCAGCAGCTGCTAGAGGAGTTTCTGGAGTTCATGTTGATGCTGAAATTCAAAGAGATGATGTTCCTGACCTACCTGGAGTCACAACTAAGGATTTGGCAGCTCAACAGATGATTGAGGATGAAATTGAAAGAAATAAGACGCTGTCAAAGTCAACTAAGCCAACTGCTGAAGACAAGGAAAGGGAAAGAAAGGAAGCATCTACAAAGAAAAGATTAGCTTCTATCCGGAGGAATAAGGAGATGGAAGAGGCTGAGAGAAGAAAGAAACAAAAGCATGACAGTTCTGCAAATGTAGCTTCTCTCAGGCCTAGAAGCAATGAAAGATGCAAGCCTCAGGATGTTTAAAGAAGAGATAGGTCACCTCCTAGTGGTGGGCAAGGAAGACAAGCACACAGGAGTGAAGGACAAGGCTCTGGTCATCATTTTCAACCTCTAGCAGCTAGGGACATTGGAAGAAATGCAGCTGCTGGTGGGTTTAGTCAAAGGAAAAGGGCTTTATCTTTTGTTGATAAAATTGTTCAAGTGGAATATATGTCTAGGTCTGACAACAGGGATATTAAATACATATTTGACAATGGACATGTCACAAGTGTTACAAGGGCAGAGCTATTCAGAAAAAGTGACAATGAAGTTAGAAAAGTACTTCAGCT
>JAUEJK010028092.1:0-12782 GCA_032274865.1 Eryngium alpinum
TGTTTACAATATATAATATCAGACAACACATAAATGATTCTCAATCAATATTGGTCGGAAATAAAATATACTCCAAACGAATAGTTCAGTATACCGTAACAAATAACGGTGCTTACGCCTACTTAAAATTCCAATAGCATGTGGTCGACATGACCCAAACATTAGTAAAACTTGTAAAAACTAAAAAGGAGGATCTATGCACTATCCAAGTGCGCTCCACATCCCTCCTCTTAGATAAGAGCAAGTCCTCATTTGAACACCACTTGTAATCCCCAAAGGCTTCTACGAACCTATGCTTCATATCCCGGTAACATCAGATGCCTTCCTCGGGTAATTTCTCGTACCATCGATAAGCCAGCCCTTCCAAAGTTATGGGATTATCTTGCACTTGAGATCTTCAGCTATCTCCTGCCCCAACTCTTGAGATAGCTCATGTAGGTGAAGTATAAGATCGGTCATCCCGTCATTTTAAGGCAAGCGGCTTGTATAAAAGCCTTCAGGTAGCTCCATTGCTTGGATCCTCTTCGTGAATGGATTGCATAACTCTTTACTTCCATGAAGAGTCCGGCGAGTGCGTGAGTCCTTCATCCTTGGAAATTTGCTATCCCTGTCATGAATGGACTGTGCTTCTCTTCGGCGGCCACTCGATACATACCATTGAATCTCGCCCATCCCTTCCTGTGTAGGGAAGCTTAACGTAGCATCTATATAAGAAACTCTAGCCTTAAATTCTCGTATCATTGGTCTCCCCAATAAAGCAGCATAGGCTGTCTGCGCCTTGACAACCATGATGGTCACTACCTGAGTAACTTGATATGGGGATGTCCCCAAAGTAACAACTAAGGGAATACTTCCATCTATCCAGACTTCTCTACTTCCCAGACCAAAAATGGCCCTATTATGTTCACACAAATGCATATCTAAGTATCCCAATTGGCGAAAAGTGTCATAGAACAACACGTTCACCGCTTTCCCTTCATCCACTAGGACACCTTCCAACATTATGTTTGCCACCTTGATATCGATATTTCATGGTTCTCCCATCTTGGGTATAGCTCTCCGACCTTCGTTTCCATGAGGATCCCTTTCTTGATGGTCAACCAAGTACGATACTTGCCCCCCAGCGGTTTCGCTCGTGATAGCCTCCATCGAACATGCCCTTCCAATCTTTTGGTCTCCAGAATGAGTGCCTACTCCATTCTTTTTCAGAAACTTCACCTTCAAGTGATAAGTGAAGACGAAGGCCTTAAACTGATGTAGAGCAACTCTCCCAAGTAGAACATTGTAGGCGGATAGTGCCTTTACCACCATGAAGTTCACTATCTGCATGGCTTTAGTAGAACCTTGTCCCAGCATGATTGAAAGCTTGACGGTTCCTTCGATAGGGACCTCCAGCCCATTGAATCCGAATATGGATATGGCTGAGGGTGTCAGTTGGTTATCTTGATAACCCATCTTCAGAAAGACTCTATGGAAGAGTACATCTACTGATGCTCCAATATCTACTAGCACTTTCATAACGGGAGTGTTGCCTATTACGGGCATGATGACCAATGGGTCTTCGTGGGGATACTAAATCCCCTCCATGTCTCGATCATAAAAAGAAATCACTTGCTCAATCTGAGCTCTCTTGTTCGGCTCTCCGATGTTCATGACCTCTCTCATGTAGGCCTTCTATGATATGTGGCTTGTTCCATACACACTTGATCCTCCTTCTATAACCATGATTGGTGCCCCCTAGCTGGACCTCATCCTTGGGAGCTCAAACCTTTATCCTTGGACTCTCCACCAGATGCATCCTTCTTCACGAACCTTCCCAAACGTCCCTTCTTTATCAAGAACTCGATCTCGTCTTTGAGGCTCTGACAGTCCTACGTGTCATGACCGTAGTCTTTATGAAATCGACAATAGAAATTCTTCTTCTTCTTAGCGGGATCAATCTTGATCTCTGGTAGCCATTTGACATAGAGTTCCTTCTCAATTTCCATGAGGATCTGACTTCGGGTGGTATTCAAGGGAGAGTAAGTTATACCCCTCTTTTCTGACCTTCTGGAGGGCACCTCCACTCTGGACTTCTTATGGTCCTTCTCATTGCTTACAACTTCCTTGCGCTCCTTACCGTCATCTAGGTTTAATATGTTGTCTAGTTTCTCCTCTGTTGAGATATACTTACCAGCTCGGTCTTGCAACTCTTTCATGTTGAATGGCTTCATCTTAGCCAACGACATCTGAAAAGCCTCATTACTCGTCCCTCGCTGCATGGCTACCATGGCTACGGATTGATTCAGATATGCTACTTTCACAGCTTCGCTGGTGAATCGATCAATATATTCCATCAAGGTTTCTCCGGGGATTTTGACTATATTCATCAAGGATTCAAAGCTCGTAGCATGCGTCTTTCCGCTGATGAATTGACTCATAAACTTCTGGACAAGGTCTGAGAATGACACCACCGACCTAGGAGTTAAACCCGTGTACCATCTTTGTGCGTCTTCCTCCAGAATGGCCGGAAAAGCTCGACACTTAGTAGTGTCATTGGTCGGTTATAATAGCAGAGCATCATTGAATGATCGAACATGGGTATTGGGGCCCCCTTCCCATTATATTTCTTTATTGTAGGAATTTTCACCTTTGAGTATACCTTTGCTTTCATGATTTCATCAACGAACGGAGGGTCTAGATTGGCGGAATACCGATTAGCAACTTCAGGAGCGTGTCATCTTGTCTTCTATACATTTTAAGTAGCCATGTTCTTAGATTTCTCCTTGGATTTATTCTTGCTTATAACTTTCTCTTTATCTATGAAATCCTTCATCACCTTGACAATCATAGCTTCCAGACCCGTTTCTGCTGGAGTTTTCTCACATCGACCTCCCTGATTCATGTTTTGAGTAGCTTTCTCTCCCAGCAGGGTTGTGTCTGCTCCGTATCTTCTTCTTTCTTCCGCCTGCACTTTCTCTAAAGCTTCTAAGTCAGCCAGTATCTGTAACTTTTTCCCTTCATACTCCTTCTTTCTCTTTTCCAACTCTTCAGGAGTTAGGTTGGTCGTCCCTGTAGGGATCTCCGGTGCGTCATCACTATTGGTTCGGGTGGTTCGAGCGATAGAATGCGTGTGTTGTGGTGGATCAACAAAGGGAGGTGGAGCTCCCAGAATCGTTGGACTGAGTGTGACGAAGTTATCGGTCTTGTCAGCCATGGATTTATGACTTTTTGTACTTTTCCCAAAGACGGCGCCAAATGTTACAGATCAAAATAATGAACTAAATTAAAGATTACCTGGTTAGAAGAATCCCGGAAGATGATCTCCTTAATCTCCTCGATCAGCCGCCGAAAGACCTGCAAAAAATGGTGGGGGTGGTCCCACCGGTTGGACTCAGGTGCAATAATAAGTATCTGAATAATATGTGTATTCTCTGAGTTGGAGCTAGAATTGTGTACCTGATTATGAGAATAAATCCCCTTTATATAGGTGTGTATTAGGTTTTCCGATCCAGAATAAATCCCCTTTATATAGGCGTGTATTAGGTTTTCTGATGTCTAATAGGAATTAGAATCTCATTCAGAAGGTAAGTATGTTTACCTTATTTTTTTTCTTGCCGCTCAAGATTAGGGTTTCTACCCTCTCTAGGAATCGTTGCTTGATTTACGTATAAGGATTCACTTCGTTATTCGGAATTACCTAGATTTATTCTAGGGGTTCTGCACCTCCTTGATTGAGTCCTGCCGCTTTGGCTTTTTACTGTATTGGGCTTGTTTCAACTCGAGCTTTATTCTGGTTCAGATCCGGATCGTGCCGACTTGGGCCTTAGTGTTTCGGACCCTATTTTTAGGCCACTACACCTAGTCTCACTGTATCAAGTTTAAATAATATTTTAATGTAAAAAATTATTTGAACTTGCATTTAACCCATTCTGCAAGATTTTTAAGCTCATTTACTGTTTAGCAATATTAACAATCATCACAACTTATATACATTTGTATAATTATTTATTACTAAAATTATAAAAATTAAATAATAATTTTAATTTATAAATACTAATAAGATTTAAAATTAAATGTTAGTTACACTGTAAATATTATTTTTATTAAAGTCGTAAAACGAATGTATTTATTAACTAGGGCTGCACAGAAAATAAAAATCGGACCGAACCGAAAATTAATTTATTTATATTTTTGGACCGTGGATCGGACCGATTATGTTCGGTCTTTGGACCGGACCGGACCTAAAAAATCCGAACCGAACCGGAACCGAACGATACGAACTGACTAGTACGATAAATCCAAAATTAAGAATAATTATATAATTTTTACTTCTATTTTAGATAAATTTAATTAATTAATTTTTAATACAAATATCATAAATATAGGATATTATATAATAAATATCACCATAATTAAAATTTAATTAGAAAAAATATATTTCAATAATTGAATTTAAGGTTTTAAAACATTGATTTAGAAGAAAATTTTAATATTTTAAATAAAGTATTAGTTTTCTACTAATAAAATTATAATAAAATATATAATATAAATAATTTTATAAAACATTATATTTATTCGGTCTGGACCGGTTATTTTTAAATTTTAGACCGGACCGGACCGAATATAAAATATTAAAAATTATTGGACAAAGGATCGGACCGGATCCGGTCCGGTCCTGGACCGATAGGTCCGGTCCGGATCATTTTACCGGTCTAGACCGACCGGTGTGCAGCCCTATTAGCAAATGCACGAGGTTGGGCCAGTTCGGATTAGCCCAGACCCAAATGTTATTTAGACCAAATCTTTTACGCTTTTTAAAATAGGTAAATTTCCAATAAAATATTCATTTATTACATCAGTAAAAAAATGAGCTAAAATTAGTAACATTAGGAAACGTAATCATATAAATATGCCAGTAGTACGGAAGAAGAACTTAGAAAAGGTGGTAGTTGCTAGACTCTGATTATTTCCTGGAGATAAAATCGAATCACTTTACACCCATTTTTAATATGCAGCCATTTTAGGGTTCCTCCAAATCAAACTATTTTTTTCTCGATTTTCAAGGTATTGATACACTAATTAAGTGCTTACGTTTTCTTATTTTGTTTTGGTCGTTGATTTATATTCTCTGTTTTGTGTTTGACGATTTAATCTCATTGTTTTAGGTAGTTTCTGCATTTTATTGATTATTTATGTATGTTTCTTGTTTGTAATTGAAAGTTTATGTTTCTTATTTTTTTTGATATAGTGATTTGCACCTTTTTTTTAAAAAAAAATGTATGTGTAATTTTTTATTTTCGAATTGATTTTTTTTCTATGGGAATTTGAGGTTTTTAATTATTGGATATTGTTTTAGATCATTTATAATGTTATTTTGTTTATTTTGCTGATGTTGTGTTATATCTTTTATTATATGCTTGAAATATATTTGTTTTCCCTGTTTGATGTAGTTAATTGGGAACTTAGGGTTTATTTTATGGTCAGATATGAATATTTGTTGCTTTTGAATTTACAGGATTTGGTTAGGTTTGTTTTGAATTTGGGTTGATTTTAATGGCATGGTTAAGAGTTGGGGCTAGTGCGGGGAAGCTTGCAATCAGGAGAAGTCTTGCACATGGTGGATCATATGCAATAAGAACACGTATGATTCAGGCGGAGAGTCTGTATTTTCATACCATAGTATTTAAATCAAAGGCACAAGCTGCACCGGTTCCTCGGAACTTAGGATTTGTAAAATAGTAAATTTACATATACATAAAATAACACATAGACTATCTAACTATCCATATTACCTCACATGTTAATCCATTGAGTTACCAAATATATATGGATCTATCCATCTCTTAACCCGACATTACAAACAAACGATACATCTTTTATCTACATACTCTAACGAATACTCTTTCAAGTAAAATCCCAATTCTCTAATCAATTAATTTGAAAACTTCCATTTCTTCTTTAGTTTTCCTTTCTTCAAATCAAAACTTATTCAGAAGCAAGTCATTTGATTTCACTTTTTTTTATAGAGGTGGTGATCCGCCCACTGGCGACTAATCCACCTTCGAGCTTTGTCAGGCCCCTTTCGGGGGGAGACTCTCCATACCAACAGTTGCTCCATTCACAAGGCTTGAAATTCACCATTGGCAAGACTGCCTTGCGGGGATCGAACTCAAGACCTTGCTTAAGTTGGTCCAGCCCCTTTCCCACTGGGCCAAACTGTTGGTGGTTTGATTTCACTTTTATCTTCACGGTACTAACATCCATGGATATTCTCCTCCCCGTTCACCGGTTAAATTCACTGGTCATTCATCAAAATCATATGTAAATAAAGGTTTGGTTGTTATTGATTTATTGTTTTATCTTTTTTTTATCTCTATCATATTCTGATGTATGTTTTCTCGATGCCACCACATATTTCATAAACGCTCTTCAAATCTAAATAAAATAATTTTACATCGCCGGTTTTGTTTATGGAAGCAACCTACCAAACCCTAGCATCCAAGGTACAAGTAATTCATCCCCTCCATTCTTTTATTTTTTTTAAAAAAATTAAGCAGTTTAAGAATATAAATAAATCTTTTTTCTTCTTCATCTAATTCATATCCAGCAATAAAATTAATTAGTTCTCAGTTAGATTGTTAATACAGACATAATATAGGTATAACACAAAATAATGCTTACAGTTTTACCTGCTTTTTAAATTTGATGTTGTAGGTGTATTTGCATTATTACTTATATTTTATAATTAAATTTTTATGTGGTTCTGTTGTTTATTAGGTAGTGCTCGATTAGATTATATATTTATATTTTTATTGAGAATGTTGTGGACTTTGCCAATTTAAATTATCGATTTTCAACATGTGTTGTCTAGCATGTTGCAGACTCTGGCTTTCTATATACCAGCCTAATGGGGTTCAACATTACAACATTATCCTTCTAGATAAAGAGGTGAAGTTTGAAATTGTCTACATATTTCATATACAGTCCTTGGTTAAATCAATATACGCACTATTATTTATTATTAAAAGTTTGATTTTAAATATTGAAGCAAAATAATTATATCCATGCTTTTATTTTTCCTAATGATTAGTTTTCAATACCAAAAATGTGCAATATTTTCTCAAGTTCCACAGCATCTGAACCATTTGAGAATGAAGATGACATGATAGCAAGGCATAAGTTCGAATTTGTCCACTTGAGTCAATTGTATGAACTGGCAAGCAATTACTCAAATAAACAACCACAAGAACTTGCCACATATTTCTAATATTTTACAGTATGTCAAATATTATTAAAAAATATATTATTCTCCATTTAATGTAAAAATATTTCTATTAGGCATGTTTGCATATGTATAGATGATGATGTCCTGAGTATTGCATTCTAAATAAGAGTTCATACATGTATAGTTATTCAGAACTCGTTTAATAAAGACCTTGTAAACTCAGTACTATACAAGTGTCAAGTTATAATTAGAATGCTTAGAATAAAGTAATTTTAGGTTGTGCAATTTCAATTCTACATGGAGATATCAAGTGGAAGCTCTCAGAGACATCAGGCGAGAAGGATCAAAGGTTTGAAGATCATACCGGGATAGTATGATTTATCCCCGGACGGGTATAAAGATCATCAGGGGAAAAGATCTTCATACGGGGATAGAAGCCAAGCTTCAGGGGAAGACTGCTCTTTCAATATAAAGTTGATATTATCTTCTTGCTAGAATAGGAAGCCTCATTTCGGTTAGTGAAGTGTCAGAGATTGGAGGAAAACCTGTGGTCCAGAGTACACATGGCATTGTTATTCTTAGCCAAAAATGGCGTGAAAGATAGGAGTGCTACAAGTCACTATCAAAATGGTCCACACCATACAGGGATATCTCAATTGATCCACACTATCAGGGGACCTGCATCTGTCTTTTATCTCATATAACTAGCCAGATCCTGTCTACAAGCTTGACAAAGCTTTGTATGGATTGAAGCAAGCTCCAGGAGCTTGGTATGATACTTTGGCAAAGTTTCTATTGGAAAGTGGATTTACAAGAGGTATGGTAGATAAGACTTTGTTCTTTAGGAAGCACAAAGATGATATAATTCTTGTTCAGATTTATGTTGATGATATCATCTTTGGTTCTACTAATGAGGAGCTCTGTAAGAGATTTTCCAAGCTTATGCAAAGAAAATTTGAGATGAGTATGATCTGAGAGCTATCTTACTTCTTAGGATTGTAAATCTAGCAATCCCCTGAAGGTATTTTCATACATCAAGGGAAATATACGAAGGAACTCCTTAAAAATTTTGATATAATTGATTGCAAGGTAGCTAAGACTCCAATTTCTATAGCTGTGAAAATTGAACCAGATAAAGATGGAAAGGATGTGGATCCCAAGGAGTACGGAAGAATCATTGGTTCTTTGTTATATCTTACATGTAGCAGGCCAGATATTATGTTTGCAACATGCTTATGTGCAAGATATCAAGTCTACCCAAAGAAATCTCATCTTGCTTGTGTTAAGATAATTCTAAGATTTATCAAAGGGACTTTGCTCTATGGATTATGGTATCCAATATCTCCTGGCTTTGATTTGGTTTGTTTTTTTCTGATGCTGACTTTGGAGGTTGCAAGATTGATAGGAAGAGTACAACTGGGAGTTGTCAGTTTCTTGGCGGAAGACTTGTGTTTTGGTTCAGTAAGAAGCAACATTCCATTTCTATATCTATTGCAGAGGCTGAATATATTGCTGCTGGGAGTTGTTGTGCACAAATCTTGTGGATGAAGAATCAGTTGATGGATTGTGGATTCAATCTAAAGGCAATTCCTATCCTCTGTGATAATACAAGTGTCATTGCCATTGCTGAGAATCTAGTGCTACACTCCAGAACCAAACACATTAAAATTAGATATCACTTCATCAGAGAGCATGTATTAAATGGAAATATTAAAATGCATTTCGTTCCCACTAATGAGCAGATTGCAGACATTTTTACCAAGGCTCTTGATGAAGCAACTTTCAACAAATTGGTAGCAGAATTAGAAATGGTGAACATGGGGTGAAGTACATGAATTGACAAGTTTAAGGTTTATACTTCAAGAACTTTGTTATATATATTGATCCCCTGACATTCTTAATTAATGAATATCTTATTTTCATGAGATTACGTTTTTTAATTATGTGAATATTATTGTTTAAAAACAACATGTTTGCATGATTAAACCTTAGAATTGATTGCATGAACAAAAATGATCATCTTGCTAATAAATGGAACTTGACATGTTACATCCCCGCATGCTTTACTTTTATACCTGTATGCAAATTCTAATCCCCTCATAGTTTATTCCCGTACGTGCATATCTATCCCCGTACGTGGATATTGTGAGACATAAGGGTATAACTGTAATATGGTAG
Source organism: Eryngium alpinum (assembly GCA_032274865.1). NCBI lineage: Eukaryota > Viridiplantae > Streptophyta > Magnoliopsida > Apiales > Apiaceae > Eryngium > Eryngium alpinum. Next base: position 9,386 of record JAUEJK010028092.1, read on the forward strand.
TTAATGAGCGCTAACTGTTGCAATTCAAATGGTTATGGGGATAACTGAGGTATAAATTGATTTTCACTTTACTTTTCCCCTTACGCGATTAATTTTGCAAATGCTCTCAAAACCTACCCTCTCTCAAAAGCATTTCAGATATCTTAATCTCTCAAAAGCTTAAATTTAATGGCGCCTCCTCAATCTCAACAACTATTTTGGAATCTCTAATGTCAATGTTGTTCATGAGTGCGTGAAGCCAATAATGGAGTATTTGCTAAGATCTCCCTATACTAAAGCTACTTTCAATGCTCCAGTGCTATTCAAGACCTCTCTTCATGCCTTTTGGACATCTGCTAACCTAATTGCTGAAGAAGATGGGGTAAAGATTTCCTCAATCTCTTACCCTATTCAAAACGTTTCTTCTACTCTTACTCCTAGCATTGTTAATGAAGCTTTATGTTTACCTTCTGAGAATTTTGTTGACCCCCAAAAAGATAATGACTTGATCAATTTCTTGATAGAAAAGGGTTATAAAATTGATAATGGGGCTGATGTTAGATAAGAATTTGAAAAGAGTTAATTGTAATCCCGAGATGTCTTACCTTTGTGATACCATTACCAAAGCTTTTTCTGGTAAATGTTCCAATTATGATACCATCACTTCACTCACTCTAAAAATAGCTTATGCCATGTTCCATAACCTCAATATTGATATTAGTAAGTTTATCTTTGATGATCTTGTCAATAAGCTCAATTCCCTCACCAACAGAACCAAAGACATCTACCAGATTTATCCAAATGATAATAGACCACCAAATGCCTACCCTAGTTAATCATGAGATCAATGATAGAAAAAGAGATCTCTTGACCATAGATTGCTATTATCAAACCTCCAAACTATTCACAGAGATCATGAATAAGTGTAAGTGCAATGATCCCCTGTTCCTTCTACCACACATGTTACAGGTAACTTCTCAACCCTCTCCTCCTACTCAACCTCAATCTTCTTCTCTTCAGACATTTATGGGTCAAGACAATGCCAATCTTGACTCCTCCCTTGATGTCCCACTTTCTATATTCCTCCAATCCAAACCCAAACCTAAGGCTTCTCAAAAAGCCAAGGGCAAGAAAAGAACAAGTGGTGTTCTTAAAGATATTGATGGTGAGGGTGGTGAGGTAGAGAGAGGTTACGTGAAATAAGGGAAAGAATTTGAAGGGGATGACCAAATAGGGAACCCAAGCTAAACAATCCACAGTTTTCTAACAAACTGTGCAGGTTCAAAAGGGCCAAAACACATTGCTAGATGTGTCTTTTCAATAAGATACATCTATTGAAAAGAGTCTCATGCCCAGGACACAGAGCACTAGTGAGGTCACTACAAATACAGCCAAACACTTGAGTGATAATGCACAACTTAGTGTTGACACATATCTTGATGAATCACCTATTCTTGCTTCAAATATTATGGATCAAATTTTTGGTTCAGATACATTATATCCTGAGCTTTCACATATTACTGAGGAGCTAACTGAAAATGATCCAATGGCTATAAATCCTTCATCTTTGATGCAAACTTCTCCATCTAGAGATCAAGCCATTGGTGATTCGATTGAGAATGTTGCTCAAGGCACTCACATTTCTTCTAGTGAGTTGCCAATTGTGTCAGGGGAAGATAGAACTACTTTGAAAGAATATGCCTCCCAAAGTTATATTCTTTTGCCTTTGGGACACATTGCACCTAAGCTTCATTCTCCTATTGATCCTAAAGTAGTAGAAGCTTTGAAGGGACTAGCCCAATCAAATTCCTCAGCCCCTAAGGATCCTACTAGAACAAATAAAAGTGAGGGAGTGGGAAAAGAAAGTGGAGAGAAGCAGTGCTCAACCCCTAAGATAGTATTGGCAAAAGAGATCATGTGTGAGAAAGCTGTTAGCATAGCTAGTGAGCTTGGGGAGAGAAATATTCAAAGCTTAGATGCAGAAAAAGTGAGCAGAGTGAGCACGGGTGAGACTTGTGAAAAAGAAATTAGTGGGGCTGGAAATTTTGGTGCTGAACAAATGCAACACCAGCCACAATAGCTGAAGCCACCAAGGCTACTTCTAGCTTGGTTGGGGAACTTGATGAAGCAATGGAGTTAGTAGCTGGAGAAACTAAAGAGATTGAAGTTGTGCATTGAAAAGATGCCAATGATCAATTTCCTGATGGTCCATCTTTGCATTCGGGGATAATAATTCTGATAAAGATATGGATGCAATTGATTCCTCATCTACAGAATCTGAAGGAGATAAAGTTGAGAGGGTCGAGGGTAAGGGTTATCTGAAGAATAAGAAAAGGAGCCTCCAATCACTCCCTTCACCATGCCTTATACATTTGCTTCTAAGGGCTTTGAAGATCTCATGTTTTATTATAGCGATGAGCTAAATCAGATTCAAAATGAACAACAGAGATTCATTTTGAAGACTCGGTATTTGATAGCCAACACATGCCAATTTATGCATTAGAAAACTGAAGATAATGTAAAGAAATCCCTAGCTAGTCTACAAACATATGTAGAAACAGTTATGGATAGCTAAACAATTGGCAATCTTAAAAGACCAGTTAAAAGAAATGCAGAGGTCACTGATGCTTTATCTGAAAGATTGGATAAATTTGAAAAAGAGCAAGGTAAAATCTTAACAAATATTTCTTCTATCCTTTCCCTCCTCCAAAAATCTGATGCTGCTGTTAAAAAGGGGGAGAGTGATAAGAATATTAAAGCCTTAGCCAGATCTGAAGGTACAATTGGTTCAAGCAATTTATCTGCACATATTGTATCTACAACAAAGGTCTCAGATGAAGGAAAATCTACACCTTTACATGTTTAAAGAGAGCTCCCCTCACTGCAGCTCGGAGTGCTTCAGGAGATTTTAAGTTTACTGAGCTGAGTGAGGAAGAGAAATTGGAAGTACTTGAATATGAAAAGTTGTGCAAGATGACACCTAAAGAAAGGAATGAGTATTTGGAGAAAAGAACTTGGATTACATTGCTCATATGTCAGTTGCAGAAATTCATGATCCAAAGCCTAAGGCAAAGGGAGGTGGAAGAAAGAGGCTCAGAAACAAATATGTTGTTAAGGAGATTGATGAAATGGCTGAGAAGAAGAAGAAAGAAAAAGAGAAGATTTCGAAAATGATAGAAGCTCAGCATGAGATGCTTAAGGAATCAAATGAAGAGACTTCTGAGACTTCAAAGCAAGTCAAAGAGCTAGTGGCTGATGGTAAGAAAACTGAGAAAAAAGATGAAGAAAACAAGTTAAAGATATGGAGAAAGGCAAAGGAAAAGGGAAGAAAATGGAAAAGCCTAAGGAACAGAAGGAGAAGGAGAAGTAGATAGTTATCAAATCCCCTGATGCTTGCAAGGCACCTCTAAAGCCTTCA
>JAUEJK010028200.1:2688-12766 GCA_032274865.1 Eryngium alpinum
TTTAAAAAAATATATATATTTTTTTTTAAATTTATATATATATATATATATATATATATATATATATATATAAATTATTAAAAAATAAAAAAAACTTCATTTCATTTTTAAATGTTTATTATGCCGCCACGGATAATTTGCTAGTATGATACTATGATATAAGTAATATCCCTTTTGGGTATGTTAGTTAAATGATGGGGAATGAAAATATAGATAAAAAGACTGTTTACTTATTATTAAGTAGTTTACTTATTTATAGGATAGGAAAATATAATATATTTATTAATTTAGTTTATATGTGGGGTTAGATATCTATTTAGATTATGTTTAATAAGCCCACATGTTCACGGGCCTATTATAGTTTTAAGGTTTTATTCCTATATAAATATTGTAATTCCACATGGTAGCTTGGATATTATTGATTATTGCATACACATATTCATCTTTAATATTTGAGCAATTCTCCCTTCTGCAGTGCAGTTGGTAAACCCTCTCTTCTGCGGTTGGGAAACCCTTAGGGTAGAGATCGTTCTGCGATTCGATCTTTCGAGTTTATATCATTTTCAATTCTCGTCCTACATTAAATTCGTATCAAAGCTTACGGTTTCTCCACTAATTTTTTAATTATTGGGAGGTCTTGGTTTTTCTTTTTCTTTCTATTCATCGGTGAAGTACTGTTCAACCGGAGCACAACTCATCAACGGAATTACTGTTCATTCGAAAAAAAATAGCAATCTAGATTGAGGAAGAAAAAAAAGCATGAGGAAAACAAAGAGATAGATAGAGAGAGAAGAGGAAAAAAATGGGAGAAAAAAGACCTGGCAATGCAAAATTGCAGTTTAGTACCCTAAGTTTTTAGAAATTTACATTTTAGTCCCTAAAGTTTCAAAACTTTTCATTTTAGTTCCTAAAGTTTCTGAAATTACAATTTAACCCTTCAAGTTTCAAATTTTATAATTTAGTTCCTCAAGTTTCGAGAAGTTGTAGTTTGGCCCCTAAACTTTTTGAAAATTTTGGTTTGACCCCTAAATGTTTTAAAGATTGCAGTTTGACTGCTAAACTTCCTAAAATTTTTTAATGCAGTTCCTGAATTTTGCTGGAACTTTGCAAAACAGCCTTGAACTTGCTGGAAAATTGGAAAAATATGTCGAAATTCTTGAAATCTTTGATTGAGGGGGTAAAAGATGATATTTATGCACTAGAAGATAAATGTGATGCCTTATATCATGAAATTTATGTTCGTAATCGTCAGTATAAATCATTTGAATACAAGTTAACCTTAAAAGAGTTACACAACTCATAGTACGAGCTTGAAAGGTTGACACACGAGTACATGGTTGAGTTAAGAAGAGAAGAACAGAAGAGATGGGTTGGATTAAGAAAGAAACAAGAGGAAATGTGGAAAAACGAGAAACAAAATGTAAACATCATAAGTCCCTCGCTACCACAAGACCCACCTTTTGAGCCGTCAATTGATGAGATTTTTCAGAAAATCAAGAACTCGATAACCACTAGTGAGCATGAAGTTCGTGATATTTCTGGGACAGTTGGGGAATCTCATAGTAGTAATGTGAGAAATGCTTCGAGTATTGAAGAGGTTCCCGTTATTGAAGATGTTCTTGTCATTGAAGAAGAAAACATTGGTTGCAAGGGGCTGGAAGTTTTTGATGTTGAGCACATTGAGTTTATTGTCCCAAAACACCTATTGCAACCTGCATCATATTTGAATCCGTTTTTGAAGTTCTTTGCTGTTCATAACTCAGTATCATCATTGACGTGCAGAAAATATTTCTTGGTGCCATTACGTTCTTACATGGTTCTTGCCATCTACAAAACTCGTCCATTACGTTCTTATATGGTTCTTGCCATCTACAAAACTCGTGCACTAGTTTTCTCCAACAAGGGGAGAATGAAAATATAGATAAAAAGATTGTTTACTTATTATTAAATAGTTTACTTATTTATAGTGTAGGAAAATATAATATGTTTATTAATTTAGTTTATATGTGGGGTTCGATATCTAGTCATTTAGATTATATTTAATAAGCCTACATGTTCACGGGCCTAGTATATTAGATTATAGTTTTAGGGTTTTTATTCCTATATAAATATTGTAATTCCACATACTCCGGTAGCTTGGATATTATTGATTATTGAATACGCATATTCATCTTTAATATTTGAGCAATTCTCCCTTCTGCGGTTGGGAAACCCTTGGAGTAGAGATCGTTCTGCGGTTCGATCTCCAAAGTTTATATCATTATATCATTTTTAATTCTCGTCCTACATCATCAAAGGTTCAATTTATAACAAATATAAAAATATAAGGTTTATTCTATAATTAACTAAAACATAAGGTTTTAGTAGGGGTGTAAATGAATCGAATTTGAACGAATATAAGTATATTCAGATTAGATTTGAAAAGTAAAATAATGCATTCGAATTCGATTCGGATTCATTTATATTTGAAAAAAATGTATTCGGATTCGATTCGTTAAATTATCCAAATATTCGAGTTCGAAAGTATTCGATTTGAAAATTTAATCGAACAACTCGAATATTTTAAACTCGAACATTTATTGAATATATCACAAATAAAATTATAACTTTTATATAGAAAAAACTTTTATTTCATTAAAATTAAATATATTAAAATAAAATTATACTTCTAGTTAAATATATAGTTAAAATAATATAACTAGGTTTTAGTTGTATAAAGGGTCTAAATCGTATTTAAGCCTTTTAATAATGTAGTACCAGAAATGAGAAAGGTGTGTGTTTATCAATAAAATATGACCAGAAGTATCCCACTTACTTTTGTAAGGTTTAGTTTCGTTTTGGCATTTTCCCCATATATCGTAGTCATATGTAACACTCAGTTTCACCTTCTTTGGGATGTGCAAGAAAATCCTTATGATATTGTTACAGACAATTTCCCAACCATCATTGAGGTGATTATATATCTCTGACATTGATTTTGGTTTTCTAGCTATCCAAATAAAATACTGTTTTTACATTTCAAGAAAAATATATACACAAATAATTGATTTTGGTTTCTTAAACATAGTGTTGTTGAATTTTTAAAAAATTTAAAACTGGAACCAGGTGTGTATTCATTTTACATGTTTAAGTATATTTTCTCTAAATAAAAAGTATAAAAATATATAAAATATAAGTATCTAAATTATAATTGAATTTTCAAAACTTTATATTTCTACCTTAATTTCTATAATTTTTCATACACACAATTTTTAAAATTTAGTAAAGAATAAATAGATAACCAAAATAAACTCTTGAATATGTATGTGTATTTTAAATTTTAGATGTTCTTAAAAGATATTTTTCAAAAGTAAAAAATGGTGATATACAAAGTAAATAATTTTAATGCGTACAGACGGACATATTACTGGTGATATCCAAACGGATCGACAGCTTACAAGTCCAAGTTCCGTATCTGTCGTTGTCATATGTAATACTCAGTTTTCTCTATCAATGTATATATCGTAATCATGTAATACTCAGTTTTCTCTATCAACTTTGACTATGTGTTACTTAGTTTGTGAGAGAAAAGAAAAGAATGGAAATTTCTTGGTTGTTCCATTTCTTCCCTACACAAAAACTCAGGAACACAACTGGCGGCTCTATATCTTTCTCTTGCTCTTCCTTTCTCTCCTAACATTATCTGGGAACACAGCGTGAAACTCTTCATCTTCTCTGATTTCTGGGGTTCGCTTTTTAACTTGAATAAACTTTAAATCTGGTTGCTGACGATCAATTGTTACCTTCATACAAATTTTAACTATGCTAATTAATGTATCTTAATGCAGAGGATGTTTTGTATGGTATTATGTGTTTTAATTGTTTTTGAATCTATTTTGTTAGAAGTTTTGATATGTTTAGTTTAATTGTATTTTTTTGATATGCGTGTGGGCAATGTTAGAACTTAGAAATTGATTTCATCAATCTTTTTGGCCGATACACTCCACTGTTAGTTTCCAGCCAGCACCTTCTCTTAGCCGTCTGGCAAAATGGTAGTACAATACAAGACCAGTTTTTGAGAGTGCTTCTCGAGTGACTTTTACTAAGTCCAACATTTGTGCAAAAAAATGATAATTTTTTTGGTAAAACAGAATTATTGGGACTTAAAATCTGAGACCTTCTTAATTAGTTATCTATATCCGAGAGGAATTTATATTCATACGGGTTGGTTTTGCGGGAGTTATCACCTTACATTTTATTTGGTATTTGAGCCGTAGAATATTTGTGACCGTGTCTGGAATCTGATATCTGAATTAAGTAGGATGATAGTAGAAAATAATATTATCACGTTATGTTATATTTGACGGAACATATTTTCCTTTCTCTAATTTAAAATCATACACCACTTCATCTTATGGTTTTCTCTCCTCTCCAAGTCTCTGCCCTCTTATTCTTAAACAATTCATGAAATCCCAAACTCGTATACTTCCTGCCGCACCAACACCTCCTTACCCAGTTTCTGTACCTTCCAATACGTATGTTTCTCCCTCTTTTCTAGATTTCTCCCCTATTCTTCTTGAACAACTTATGACACCTCAAACTCATATATCTCCTGCCACACCACCATCTTCTGAACCGGTTTTCACCGGTTCACCTAGACTTTTCACCGGTTCACCTATGCCAAAGTAAAATTCTCCACATCTAAACTTTTGATTTTGTCCTCCAATCCTTCTATATGTAAGCAATAGTCATTCTGATTCTGATTGACTCCTTGTTACAATTTCTTATGTTCGGATTGAAGGTCTAGTAGGGCCTTTTGGGTTTCTCTAGCAAATGTTCTTAAATTACTAATATTTAGATTATCAAGATTTAAGATAGAATGTACCTTTTGTTGAGTCATAGTATCAGTTGGAGAAGGTGTTAACGTTGAAGCTTCATTGATAGCCATTGGACAAAGATTGAGCTGTAGTATCAATTGGAGAATGTGTTAAGGTTGAAGCTTCATAAAATAGTATAATGTATTCACCGTCCGATGCAGGTGCAGATATAAGAGGATAACAATGAAAGTGCAGTGCAGAACAGCCAGAACAGCCAGAAAAGTGCAGTGCAACAGAGGAGAAAAAAATTTGAAGTCCATAACAGCCCGGAGAAAAAAAAATATAAAGTTGAGAATAGACAGGGCTAAGCAATTGATTGTAGGGTACTGAGCAAGGGCACGTACCGAGGTGCTAGTTGCTGTCCTAATTACTACTGTGGCTTTTACAATAGGATTTACGATGCCGGGGGATATAATGATGCTGAAGGTGCTGTTTTAAAAAAAACAAAGCTTTTAAGCTATATTTGATTGTAAATACAGTGGATCTCATATTTTCAACATGGTCTCGTAATATGAGCCTTGTTTCTATAGTTTCAATGATGTTCACATATGCGAGCGGGACACACGTAGTGCTATATGGAAAACTCGGGTTCGGTGTTTATGCCTTAACTTTAACATTCGTTGTCCTCCTCACTTGTGCATTGGTGGTGGCTTATTTCAGAAAGTTAAGAAAGTTAATGTCCTCACTGTTACAGGGTACTTCACACTGTCTAGGTAAATAGACAAAAGGTTAAACTTTTATGGTAATTTGAATTTTGAAAAGTTACTTTGACACAAGTTGGTGACTAACTTCTCATAACCACATAATTTATGTCATATAAGTATGTTTTGTGCTTAAGTGTGGGTTAATGATGTTTAGACTTTTAGTCAACACATTAAATAAAGTCAACATTCGGATTTGACTTTTTGGCAAATGTTTGACTTTGACTTTCTGTTCAAAATTTTTGAATAATCAAAAAATAAGCCACGTGGATGTGTGAATAAACAATGAGTATATAACAAATGTTTAATCCGAATAAAGTGTTTTAAAAGATCGATTTTTTAGAGAATAAAAACACTTTATTTAAAATGAATATTGTGTGAAAGGCTTTTATCGATCATAGAATATTTGAAGATAGATCGAGTAAAGTTTAAGAGCCTTCTAAGAGAGAAAATATTTTTCAAAAATATTTACATAGAGTAAGTCCCAAAACTATCGAGGAGAAAATTGAAGATATGATATTTTAGAGTATTGACTTTGAGTCTATTAGTCAAAGGAGATGTGTGCTAATTCGACTTTTAATTTTATTTCGAGGTTTAGACATAATCAAAACCTTAATCGTAAGCACTTAATAACCCTCTAAAAGCGATTAATTTTATGATATTTAGTATTTATATTTGTATATGGTCGTTTACGTCAGTCAAATAGCGCTAAAAAAACATTTTTTAATTAGAAGTTCAAATCTAGTGAATAATAATATATATTTTTAATACAGACTACTAATCTCCCTAAACCTCATAATTAGTTTAAGAATTATAATAATTATAATTTAATTTACACGAAGTGGGTCAATGACTTATGTAAGAATATAAGTTAATTTTATTAAAAAATTAATTACATGAATTCATAAGGTTCATAATTTTGAATTAATTATATCCTATATATAATAAGCGTAAGAGACTTAAGATTGATTTTGGTATTGGTCACTTTTGTATTAATCTCTATTTAACAATAAATAAAATAAGTAATAGATATTCAAAAAAAATTAGCATAAACACTTATTATTATTATTATTATTATTATTATTATTATTATTATTATTATTATTATTATTATTATTATTATTATTCTGGTTTCGAACCTTGATGTTACGTATCAAAATATCAATGCAAAATTAATAATACCTGATACTCTAGAAGCTTTAGTATCATCTCCTTGCTCCTCGAATGCTCACCGAAAAACCTGCAAAAACCGGTAGGGAGTTGTCCCACCGGGGACTCTCGGACGCAAGAATAAGTAATCTGTATAATGATAAAATCTCTCAACTGGAGTAAAAATAGCGTACCTGATTATGAAGAATAATCCCCTATTTATACCTGCAAGTTAGGGTTTCGGATGTATATTAGGAATTATATTCCTACTCGATTTGGTATTATTTCTTACCTTATCGCTTAATTACTTGCTCCTTAAGTCAAGGAATCAATATATTATCTACCTTCTAGATTCACTTTCCTCCTTGAATTAGGGTTTCAGCGCCTCTTTAGAATTAATTAGCCATGTCGGGCTTCGTGTCGTATTGGGCTTAGTAGGAATGGATTCCTCTTATTAATTAGGCCACCGAGCACTAAAATAAATTCGATTCGACCCGAATATTATTAGATAATATCCGCCTATAATTAAATTAATTAATATCTATTTTTGAGACCCCTACATTTGCCCCTATTTTCGGTGTAATTTATTTCCTGAAAATATGAGTCGTTTCGAACCAAAAATAGACCGAACCGCCAAAATTTTCCACTGACTGGCCTTCCTCCTAGGCACTGTCACCTAGGAGGCTTCTTCCTAGCCCACTTGGCATACATATGGTGCCTTACAAGTCCTCCTAGGCGCCAAGCACCTAGGGGAGGAGTTCTCAAATTATTAGTGATTTCCTAGGGTTTTTCATGGGGAGCTCATCTGTCTAGGAGACTTAATTGCTTAGGCCTTGGCACACATGGAGTAAAAAATAAGTCCTCCTTGACACTAGGCACCTAGGGGATTTATTCTCAAATTTTAACAATTTTCTAGGGATTTCAAAGAAAGTTCATACGTCTATGAGACTTAATTTCTTAGGCCTTGACACGCATGATATTTGTTTGACATATGCATCCTCCTAGGCGCTAGGCGCCTAGGGGGTATTTTTTTATTTTTTATTTTATGACACGAGACACCTCCTATGCATAGGGTTTACTTAGGGGCGATTCGTACCTTTGAAGGTCGCTTTGAGAATGAGAAAACACCTAGTATTATGTTGCCTTGGCATACATATACATTTTCAAAGCTTCTCCTAGGTGCTAGGCGCCTAGGGAGCCAAGTTCTATGCCACTTTGAAGATTACTTGCTTATAGGTATGACCTTGTATGGAGGGGCGCCTAGTGGACCTTTTTTGTTCCTACCTTGGCACACATACAACTTATTTTCACTCCTCATAGGCACTAGGTGCCTAGGGGATATCTACTTTCCCCACTTGGCACGCTAGAGCTTAAGAAGAGAGACTCCTAGGTGCCAAGCTCCCCTGAAGAATATTTTAGGTATTTTGTGGCAATTTTGAGAAATTTCTCCTACGCCTAGAAACTCTTTACTACCTATACTACGCCTATACTGGACGAATTAATACCTAAGAGGTTCCCTAGAACTACCTTTGAACTAGTATTTAATTCTCAAATCTCCCCTTACAAATTTATCGTCTAGGAGGATATATTTTCATCTTATTGTCTCCCAAGTGGGATTTCTAACCTTCTCCTAGGCGCCAGGGGCACCTAGGGAATTTCCGATTTCTTTACCTTAACGTATTGTTAAGGGTTTGAGGTAATATTCGAACTTCATGAGTAAAGTATTCTCCTAAACTTATGATTGTCTGGAGACCCTAACTCCTCTCTTCATGGTATCTTCTACTCAATAGATGAGGGTTTTCTGAAATTCACCGAGCTTCCTTGGCCAAAGGAGCTATTATTCATTTTTTATGGTTCACCGGAACCTGTCATTATTCAATGGTTCACCAGAACCTATCATCATTTTATGGTTCATCGGAACCTATTATTATTCTATGGTTCACAGAACCTATTATTATTCTATGGTTCACCAGAACCTATCATCATTTTATGGTTCACTAGAACCTGTTATTATTCTATGGTTCACCAGAACCTATCATCATTTTATGGTTCATGAGAACCTATTATTATTCTATGGTTCACCAGAACCTATCATTATTTTATGGTTCACTAGAACCTATTATTATTCTATGGCATATTCGTCTGAGAGCTATATTCTACCCTCGCTTCATAGTCTATGAGGTGACTATAGAGGTTTATCCCAGTCTTCTATACTCAGGAGACCCCATCTATTGGCTTACCTACTTAGGGTTTTCGATCGTATAAATCGGCTTTCTAGTTTTAGGGGCATGTATGCCCCTGTCTCTTAAACGTTTAAGCCTATATTCTTCACATTGAGGGGAGGATCTTACCCTTCACCCTTCTATTCATGGTTTACTAGAACCTAATTATATCGCAGAGAATTCATTATGTCATCACCTATAAGTGTAGGGTTTCTAATGTATCCTCAGCCGGAAGTGTAAGGATTCTACTAGAACTAGGTCTCATGTTTATACACAGCAATTAAATAATCAACATTACATACCTCATGGCATACATTATATACCTCATGGCTTCCATCAAGACTCCATTGGTACATGCTTCCCGCCTTGATCTAGGAGATCTCTTGGCACTTGCAAAGATAGACTTCTCTTCTGGGTTTGACGTGGAGTCTTCTAATCTTCCCAGCTACATCTCTCCAATGAAGGTCAAGCAACTCGTTCGGGCTCTTGACATCAAGGGTGTCTTCAAGGCAATTGTCTCCTATTCTATTGACCGAATGGGATGAGCTTCTTTGCATCTTTAAGGAAGTCCTTCTCAGGGCTCCGGCTTCCTTTTTGCATACTTGCTGAGGTGCACGTCTTACTGGCTCTACTACACTCTGGTGGTGTGATATCATCCACATCTTTATGGATGTCTACGATATGAAGAAGATGGAGCTAACTTTGGTTATCTTCAAATGGGTGTTCCACTTCAAGAGCTGCTCTCTACTAGAAGGATGGATCATCATCAAACACTGTACAAATTCACCTCTCGTCTTTGCTACAATTTCCATGTCAGGGTCTAAATTGAATTGCAAACTAGAGTATTTCTCTGTCCCACATTAGCCCTTATTATTGTCATGCTTTTCTTCAGCAAAGTTGTTTCTCCCAAGCTGGTATTCATTATACGAATAATCCTTGTAACTCCTCTACTCTGAAGGACTTGAGATCGGTTGAATTAAGAGGTTAAATCTCTATCACTCCATCTCGATCTACTAGGCTCGTAAGTCGGGACTCTCTTGCTTCGGACGAGTGTCGGTCAAGGAAGCAGGTTGTCTTTGTTAGAATGCACCCTCAAGTGTAATTACTGGAACGTCATTATGAATTTCCTTTCTCTAAGAACTATCATTAA
>JAUEJK010028304.1:0-12766 GCA_032274865.1 Eryngium alpinum
CATAGACTTATTCAAAGACACACACAAACAATAATATCAAATACTTAAATAATAAAGTTTAAGATTAAATTCCAACATTTTTAGTGTCTGTCATGCGACGTTTGCTTCACTTAAATATATTGAGTAAAGAATCCTCCTAAGTGAATTAAGCAGTACCATTGGTTGGACGAATCAAGAGTACATCAACGTAAACATAAGTATGGTAATGCCCAGAATTAAGGGTCTCCAATTCTGTCATATATTTTGATAGTTAGCATCTTGAAGTTTCCAGAGACACGAGCATTCATGATATTTGCAGTAAAGGGGAGAATAAAGTCTTCCTAGTCTCCTACTGCTTGTGTACTGGAGAAGGGTCTTCTTCTTGGATGTTGATAAGCCCCATACTTCATATGGGCTAAACCCTAAAAGTAGAAAGAGCTTTAAATCCTCGGTTATTGTGGCCTAAAATAAGTAAGGTGGTAATAAGGCCCAAGACAAGTAAGAAATACAAAGATTAAGCCCATAAATAGTAAATAAATTAGCTAGTAGATAAAGAAGTCGTGGGCCCCACGAGCCCAAAAGGGATTTAAGTCCAAATCCATATATTTATTAGAGCCAATAAGAAAGTGACACATGGCATTGATACCCTATATTGAAGCCTATAAATACCAAAGGTGTACGAAGAAAAAAGGTACGTCATTTATGAGTTTGTAAAGTTATGCTGCTGAATTTATTTCTCTCTCTAGAATTCTCTTCCCAATTCTCACGGCGGAGCGATTTCGGTGCCGCAGGCGCCGAAGTCCTTTAGCAACGTTTGTTGCCTTGTTTGCAAGTCATAAATACGAGCTGTTCAGGAAGCAAAATCATCATTTGGCGCTAGAAATCGGTCTCGAATCACGGCCAACTCATGGATATCTTTGAAGAAGAAATAATCAGTCCTTTGAAAAGATAACACAAAAATTTAGAAAGAACAACTTTCAATTCTTCTGCAGCTGACATATTTTGCACTCCTGCACGGCCACGAATTGCTACGAGACTAAATTTTGATCATGTGCAAGCAAATCCAAATATGGAAAACAAGAAATCTAAAGGTCAAGTGGTCATAATAGAGCTAGAAGAAGCACCAAAATTTCAGACGAAGAGCTTAAGAGAGAGTGATGCTCGTTTTATGTCGGAGAAAAAGAAGCGTGAAGCTCAAAAATTGAAAGATCAAACTACGACCCTTGACCCTCTAAAAAATGAAGTGGAAAAATTAAAAAATTATGAGAAGATGTTGAAAGAGAAAGTAGAAGCTCAAAAATGAGTCCAACAGTTGGAGAATGAATTAAAAAAATTGCAGCATACAAGGAGTGAATATCAAATAGTTGACAGTGAAATTTCTTCAAATCCAATCTCCAGCAAGGAAAAAGCCTAAAAATAAGCAAAAACAGCTCAAGACTGCTCGTGCTACAGAGCATCTGTCAGAGCTGTTACAACTAAAGGAAGATATGACTTTGGTTAAGCAGTTTGTAGCCACACAGAAGTGTATGCCATTACCTGAAAACGAGCCATTGTCAGAAGCTATTGAGAAAGCTCCAGTAAATCATTAACTACGAGTACCTCAACTTGATCCTTTTGATGGATCAACAGATTCAGGTGATTACCTAGAGATGTTCAATAGTCGTATGAAATTCTACAGCCATAGTGATATCCACAAATGTCAGTTATTTCCCACTTGCCTTCAAGGAAGCACAAGAAAATGGTATAGAAAGTTAAAATCAAGAACCATCGATTCCTGGCAGACTCTTACAAACCAATTCAAAATGCGTTGGTCTAGCAATTTGGAGGATGGTAAAGAGTCATGTGCTCTAATGCAAGTCCGACAAAAGTAGAATGAGACCTTACGTGAATATATTGCTCGTTTCCGGCAAGAATGTGTAGACATACCATTCTTAGTGGAAGACGTAGCTATAAATTCACTAGGTCATGGCATTGATCTAGAGAGGCATAGTAGTATCATGGAGGAATATTTGGAGAAACAACCTCGAACGCTACGAGCATCATTCCAAATATTGGAGCACATGTTGAATATTCAAGAGGCTGCTGGTAGTATTCGTCCGCGACCAGCAAGTAGATTTTATGACCGGGCCGAAAGAAGTGACAATAAAAGAGATGACAACAAAAGAGATGGAAGAAATTCGATACAAGGGATAAGCCTCGTTTTAAGACAGATGAAGTGTTTACAAAGTTAAATAAGACCAGGATGAAGATCTTGGAATTCTTGCAAAAAGACCTGTCATATCAAATGCCAAGACCAATGAATCCTGATAGAAAGATCAATCATGCAAAGTATTGTGAATATCATAAATATTATGGTCACGAAACTGAGCGTTGCAATCAATTGCGAGAACTTATTGAAAGGAAGATTCAAGCTGGTGAATTGCAAAACTTTGTGGATCGTTCTCAACAAGTTGCTGCCATAGAAGCAGGAGCATGTCTTACTCAAATTGACGCTATATTTAGAGGTCATGCCGGTGGAGGATTCTCAAAAACCAGCAAGAAAAATTATGCTAGGGAAATTCATAATGTCGATATAAGGCAAATCAAACGACCACGGTCGTCAGTGTCAATCACATTCTCAGGAGATGATTACCACACAAATCTGTTGGTGGTAACGACTTCCATAGGCAAAAATAAGGTACAAAAAATTTTGGTGGATAATGGCAGTTTGGTTGATATCTTATTCTCACACGCCTATGACCACATGGACTTGGTGGGTCAGAAACCAGATGTAAGTGCTGAATGCACTTTATATGCCTTCAATGGCCAACCAGTTCCCAATATTGGCACTATTTATTTACCATTCATCTTTAGAAGTCTCCCTCATCAAGTTACGAAGGTCATCACCTTTTACATCGTCAATCTCCATTCAATGTATAATGCAATTTTCGGGAGAACGACTTTGATTGCACTTGGAGCAATAACCTCAATTCCTCATCTTAAAGTAAAATTCCCTACAGACACAGGCATTGGTGAAATGATAAGAGATCAAGCAATAGCACGGTCATGCTACTTAACTACTCTGTAAGCAAATGATAAGGGTAAGGCCTTATGCCACCATATTCAATTATAAATGGAGGAATTTGGAGAAGTTGAAGATGGATTGAAAAAAGCGAGTCCATAGGGTCAAATTGAAGAAGTCATCATAAATGAGAAGTTTCCAGAGAAGAAGTTTAACATATCTCTTGATTTGAATCAATACTCTCATGAACAACTCATAAATTTGCTAAATGAGTTTATTGATACCTTTGCATGGTCTCCACAAGACATGCCAGGAATTCCATAAGAAATTGCAGTTCATCATCTTGGAATTGACCCCTCGTGACCTCTAGTAAGTCCAAAAAGAAGGCATTTTTCTCAAGAAAAGCAAAAAGCAATTGAAAAGGAGGTGCAAAAGTTGTTACAAGCAAAATTCATCTAGGAAATTCAATTTCCTGAATGGGTTGCGAATGTCGTGATGGTGAAAAAGCAAAGTGAAAAATGGCGCATGTGCACAGATTACACAGATTTGAACAAAGCATGCAGGAAAGATTTTTATCCATTGCCTAACATTGACCAATTGATAGACTCAGTTGCAGGTCATATAACTCTACCTTTTCTTGATGCCTTTTCTGGGTATAATCAAATTAAGATGCTAAAGGAAGATGTCACAAAGACTGCTTTTATCACTCATAAAGGAGTCTTTGCTTACACTGTAATGCCCTTTGGACACATAAATGCAGGAGCTACATTCCAAAGGACAATGGATAAAATATTTCGAAAGCAAAAAGGTCAAAACTTGGAAATATATGTAGATGACATGATTATCAAATCTAAGAGTAGTGATGCCCATGTCAATAACCTGAAGAAAATTTTCACTACAGTTAGAGCTGCAGACATGAGGCTAAATCCTTTGAAGTGTACGTTTAGAGTCAACTCAAGAAAGTTCTTGGGATTCATCATCTCTCAACGAGGCATTGAGGCAGATCCTAAGAAAGTGAAGGCTATGTTGGAGATGACATCACCAAATAACCCACGAGCAATGAAAGTCTTAACTGGATGTCTGGCTGCTTTACGATGATTTATTCTACGAGCTTCAGAAAGGTTTTTACCTTTCTTTGACACATTAAAGCAATCAAGAAAATTCAGTTGGACTCAGGATTACGAAGTAGCTTTTCAAGACTTAAAATAATTTTTGATATCTCCTCCCATTTTGGTCACCCCTCAAGGAGTATCAAAGCTCTATCTTTATATTGCGGCATCAGAACAAGTTGTAGCTGCTGTATTAGCTCGTAAGACTGGAAATGAACTGCACCATGTTTACTACGTGCGTCAGGTCTTAAAGCAAGCAGAAGAGAATTATTCGAGAATGGAGAAGCTCGCATTTGCAGTAGTTATAGCTACCAGAAAGCTACGTCATTACTTCCAAGATTATGAAATTGATGTTCTCACTGATAAGCCAATACGCAAGATCTTGCACAGACCAGATATTTCAGGAAGACTTTCAACATGGGCATTGGAGTTAAGTCAGTATCAAATAAATTACAAGCCCGGATCATCTATCCAAGCTCAGATATGTGCTGATTTCATTACAAAGTGTTCATTTGCTCTTGAAGATGAGCTAAACATTGTAAACGACCCATCCACGTCCACAAGCGCCATACCCATCAAAGTATGGTCGTTGTTTGTAGACGGGTAGTCGACAAACCAAGTAGGAGGACCTGTCATTGTTTTAGAAAGCCCATAAGGGTTTAAAGTTAATCAAGATCTGAAGCTTTCGTTCGCAGTCACTAACAATGAAGCTGAATATGAAGCAATGATCGCAGGATTGCAATTGGCAATAAAGTTGGAAGTCTCACACATAGAATTTTTCACTGATTCACAGCTCGTTGCAAATCAGGTTAATGGTCATTTCAAGGCCACACAAGAAAACACACAAGAAGACCTCAATATTGTATGCTCGTTATTAAAGAAATTTGCCTCTACCAGAACGACTAATATAGACAGAGCGCAAAACACCGCTGCTGATTCTTTGTCTAAATTAGCATCATGAAATACGAGTCAAATAACTGAAGCTGTTTACATTGATGAATTATTTAATTCCTCCATCTCCTCACACTTCTAAATTTTTATGACACATGAGGAAAACGATTGGAGAACTCCAATAAAGCTATTCATTGCTGAAGGAATTTTACCTAACGACCTATTAGAGGCTCGTAAGTTAAAATCTCAAGCGCATAAATATTATTTCATCGATGACAAGTTATATAAATGAGCTTTCACCTCACCCTTACTCTTATGCATAGGTCCCGATGAGGCCGCATATGCAATGAACGAGGCCCATGCAAGAATTTGTGGAGAACATTTTGGAGGTAAAAACCTAGCTTTAAAGTTAATACGACATGGATATTATTGGAACACATTGAAGAAAGATTGTCTTGATTTTGTAAAAAAATATGAAGCATGCCAACGATGTGCTAATGATATACATGTCCCATCCAATTATTTAATGTCCATTCTTAATCCAGTTCCCTTCAGCATGTGGGGAATTGACATTGTTGGTCCTTTACCAAAAGCTCAAGGAAATCTTCAATTTTTGATTGTTGCAGTTGATTACATGACCAAATGGGTGGAGGCACGACATGTTGCTCGAATAAGAGAGACAGAGGTCATCCATTTCATCAAGGAGATTATAATATTTCGTTTTGGAGTCCCAAGAGCAATAGTCTCAGACAATGGCACCCAACTTGTGGCAAATGAAGTTGAAGCAACTCTTGGGGAGTTGGCCACTAAACATTTGAAATCCTCTGTGGCATACCCACAGTCAGATGATCAAGTGGAAGTTTCAAACTGAACAGTTCTTAACGGCCTCATTAGACGAGTATGGGACTGCAAAGCTAAATGGGTTGAATATCTGCCAAACGTCTTATGGTCATATAGAACCACTCCACGAACCGCTACAGGTGAAACTCCCTTTAAGATGGCTTACGGCACGGAAGCCCTTATTCCAGTTGAGCTAGGAATTGACTCGCTACGAGTTGAAAAGCATGAATTAGCCACAAATAATGAAGGCATCCAGCTCAATTTAATCTTCTTGATGAAGCACGAGATGAAGCTAACATAAGACTTGCAACTTACCAAACGAAAGTAGCTCAGCACTACAATAAAAGAGTCCACAAACGAGCTTTTCAAGTTGGAGATTTAGTTCTGAGAGAAAATAAAGCTTCCACTACAAAAGACCAGGGTAAGCTGTTTGCTCCTTGGGAAGGTCCTTATCGGGTCATCAAAATAATCAAGCCCGTCACATGTCAACTTGAAGAGTTGGATGGAACTCCTATCAACAACACTTGGAATATAGCTCATTTAAAAAAGTTTTATCAGTAGCTATATTACCAAAAGATTAACTTATTTAAGTTATTTTTAAATTATGTCCTCATGCGATGTAATTTATTCTCATTTTTAATACAAAAGCTTTGTTTTTCCTTTATTCAATAACTTCTTATTTCATAAGACCCGACGACCAAATAAGCTTTGTTTTTCCTTTATTCAATAACTTCTTATTTCATAAGACCCAACGACCAATTAAGATAATCATGGTCTTATAAATGGCTGATATTATTTATTTGAGTTCAAGTCTCAATCTTCAATAACATTCAATTATTACATGACAAAATATCATAACTTTGTCTTACTTAGAAAGATGATTATAAAGCCAAATGCGTTACAAACATAAATATTTAACAAAAATAACATAACACACAAGTCAAGAATAACATACGACTTCCTAAAAACAGATTATAGCTCATTAATAAGAACGAACATACTTATTGCTATGTCATTTTCACATCATATATAAATCTCAAACGACCCACATGAAAAACACATGGATATTTATTGGAAAGTATAGCGTTTACATCTCAATGAAAATAAATGATACTCATCTCTCAGAAAATATACATTTTCAATAATATTATTCTCTAAATTCCAACCATTTGCCTAAGCATAATCTAAATGAAATGTTTCCGACAAAACTACATTCACAAAAATAATAATTTTTACCATTTCAAACAACATGTGAATTAGAAAAATTAACATAAACTTGGTATCCAACAATAAATAGTAAATAACCAAATAGCGTAATTTTCCAACCAAAACATGTCATAAGACTAACACAAAGTCATAGTAGCAAAGTAAACACCCCAAGGCACCAAGGCCAGCAAACACCACAAACACGTAGTCTAAAAAGATTTGATTACAAGACACAGAGGTCATTTTAAAAGACACGCATGTCTTGAGTAAAATTCAATCTTCTTGACCATCTTTTGATTGGTCATCTTCGGCATTCCCTTCCTGCTCATCTCCAAATCCGTCATCATCATCATCAGGGGTCTTATCACCTGCCTCCTCTTCATCATGAACACCATCTTCCTCATCATCATCAGCAAAACCAAATTCGGAGCCCAATTCGAGCCTAAAGTCAGCCAATGCCTTTTCAGAACAATTAGCACCTGCCGCTTGAAACTTCCCAAAGCAAAAGTTATAACCCATTTCGATACGACCGAGAGCAGCAGAATTTGCCTCGTCAAAATTCTCGTTGGCTGAACTTAAATCCTCCTCAAGTTTCTTATTACTTTCTTTTAAAGAGTCCAATTCCTTGTCTTTTGCTTCAAGAGCTTTTTGCGACTTATTAAGGCTCGTTTCCATCTCACTCCTGGTCTTAACAAATTGTTCTTTAGTTGCAATTTCTCTTTTTCAAGATCATTCACCTGTTTTCGTAGCTCTTTTTCAGACGAGTGCCATGACTTCTCTTTGTTTTCCAAGCTCTTAAGTTACTTCTTCAACTTTTCATGTTCAGAGCGAATCTCATCTAAACGAGCTTGCGCTCCATGGCCGAAACCTTTTCGCATACGAACAAAATTATTTGGCATACGCCCCATCAACACTTCAGTTTCTCTTTCCAACTCCTCTACAGGTCGTGACACATAATGATCGGCGTCATACAACATATCAAATCCCTCAAACACTTTCAAGGGGCGATTTGGTCCTACAAACCATCCCTCTTTTTCTCCAATCACAATCTCACGACCAAGTGTTGGTACACCCTCAAAAAACATTCTCAACTTCTTTGAATGACCACGACTCGCGTTTTGCTTTGGTGATGAACGAGCTCCCCTACCACTAGAATTTCCCAAATGATTACTGAGTGGCACATCATCTAAACTCCCATCTGGATTCTTCACCACATGATTCTTTTTCGGTTTACCACTTGACTCCCCTTTCTTCTTATTAAAAATAGCTAGAGCAAGAGCCTCTGATACACTTTTTCCCATATTTCCACTCACTGCTGCTTGTTTACTACTTCCAGCCACTGTAAAATAAATAATTATCAGTTAACATAGTAACACAAATAACACATTTACAAAATCAATCTTGTAATAACTTACACCCATGATGAGCCAAGAAGCCCGGATCCAAGAATTGCTTATGCTCAAAAGAAGTCTCATCGCCATTCACAAACCGGATCTCCTCCTCATTAAACTTCCCTCGATCATTATGAGCAACAAGTACTTTAGGAGGTATTAACCTCCAATGACCCAAACAAGCTAAATCAGGCCCACATCCAAAAATAAATTCCTTTTTCCAGAAAGGGTTAGAGACCGGAGCCGTTACAAGAGCAACACGACCAGGACGAGTAGAAAAGAAGTAAGTTGTTGGATCTTTCATCATATTTACCCTATAAATGCTAAAGAACATATATACCTCTGGATAAACACTTATCTCATAACAACGAGCTATAAAAGCATAAGCAATCAAGTGACTCTTAGGTAAAACCTGACTAAAACCACAACCAAGACGTTCAAATAAACAAATTATAAAAGGATGAAGTGGAAAACGAATCCCACATTTAAATAAGGAATCTGCAATAGCATGATAGACCCCCTCCTTATCCTCTGGTGCCATCCAAATTCGTTCATCTTCAGTAGCAAGTTGCAATGTATGAACCTTTATACTTATCCCATAAGTATTATAATAATCATTAATATAACACTTCTCAGGTACAATTATACTAGGGTCTTCCAATTCTTTATTTTTCCCCAAAACTACCAACCAAATAAGCAGTCATTAAAGAGGCATCATCCAATCGTTTCTTATTCATCAATTCTAATCGCGCGTGCTCTAGGAGCACTAGACCGTCACCCTCTTTACCTAACTCAGAAACCACATCAGCATGAGAATTTACGATTGTTTCATTATCAGCAGTAACATGACTCCTACTTTCCTCATTACCAACAATAGTGCGACCCCCATTTTTCTTTAATCCCAAATCAGACTCGGTACCGGAACTATTTTCTAGATCATTAACAGGCGTAAAATCTGTCCCCAAAGGATCCACGTCTTTAATAATTTCTTTACCCACAGAAGAAGGATCAGACATTTTCTTCGAAGTTATGAGTAAAAATTACAAAAGGAAAAACAAAAATAGCGAAATCCCAAATTACCAAACAAACTAGAAGAGAAGCAAAGGATAGAGAACGTACTCGTTTCCAAGGAGCCTAAGTAGAGAGCTTGAATATATCGAGAATTGCAATTTAACAAGTGGCGGCACTCAAGAACTGAAGCAAAAACAGAGGACACACAACACTTCGGCCACGGATCAAGATCGTGATCGCAGAAGGCAACACGTTGAGAAAGAGGAGAAACTTTAACGGCAGAACGAAACCTAGAAGGAAATAAGAACAAATAAACAAGTGAGTTGATATAGAGACAAAAATATATATTCAACTGATGAGGTGTATTAACTACGCAGAAGATCAAAAGGCAATGATACGATTATCAAAGCAATGGCGTGAGCATAATAACTCGGTAAACGAGTCAAAAACCTACCACACAGTAATATCTACACCAGATTTACACACAATCGATTCATCATGTTCATTCATCACTTGTCAAACCAGTGCATTGGAAACATAAATAATACCATAGTGACGGTTGATATAATAATAAAATTAGCTCACAATGTAACGTCGATATGGATTTTAAAAGTCTCCCAATAGGCCCTAAAAGGACACTATTGGTAAACTCGGGGGGATAAATGATAAGCCCCACATATACTTAATATGGGCTAAACCCTAAAAGTAGAAAGAGCTTTAAATCCTCGGTAATTGTGGCCTAAAATAAGTAAGGTGGTAATAAGGTCCAACACAAATAAGAAATACAAAGATTAAGCCCAGAAATAGTAAATAAATTAGCTAGTAGATAAAGAAGTCATGGGCCCCACGATCCCAAAAGGGATTTAAGTCCAAATCCATATATTTATTAGAGCCAATAAGAAAGTGACACGTGACATTGATACCCTAGATTGAAGCCTATAAATACCAAAGTTGTAGGAAGAATAAAGGTACGTCATTTTTGAGTTTGTAAGGTTATGCTGTTGAATTTATTTCTCTCTCTAGAATTCTCTTCCTAATTCTCACACCGGAGCGATTTCGGTGCCGCTGGCGCCAAGTCCTTTAGCAACGTTTGTTGCCTTGTTTGTTGGTCATAAATATGAGCTGTTCAAGAAGCAAACTCATCAGATGCCTTCTAAGTTTTTTAGGGATATGGGCCACAACCACATGGACGATAGTAGATAGATGTTTCATGCGTGAATTTTCCTAACCTTAAATTGGCAGGGCTGTTACATTTTACTATTATCGTACAACTGCTTATATTCTATGTCTTCCTAGTCTCCTACTGCTTGAGCGGCTACTGGAGGAGGGTCTTCTTCTTGGATGCCTTCTAAGTTCTTTAGGGACGTGGACCACAACCACGTGGACGATAGTAAATAGATGTTTTGTGTGTGAATTTTCCTATCCTTAAATTGACAGGGCTGTTACACTTTACTATTATCGTACAACTGCTCATCTTCTATCTCCTCTATCTGTTCTAGAAGGATCTTATCAGCATGCTCCTAGCATTTCTTTTCAAGAGTATCTCAGGGACCAGATTTGTGTTGGTTGATTACATATAGAGCATCGTTGTCCATTCAGTCATTAGAATGAATTCTATTTCCTTCAAGTCAGAACATGTAAGGAAGTTACTTGATCCATCTCAGCTCCATTCCTATGAGAAGGAGGTTGTTTTGGTAAGATCATATTGTGCTGAAATATATATGAGCCATCAGCATTAGGACACCTCGAGGCCGTGAAGTGTTTTGTTTCCCCTGGCTCCCAAAATTAATTGGAGACCATATTTGACTCTCCATTTTGAATGGCAAACTGAATCCCGAAGGGAACAAAAAATCAAACAAAACGAAACAATACCCAGTATATATATAGTCCCTAATAGATCTGGCTAGGGTTAAAGGTACACAATTCCCAGCCCTCGAATGGACACAAATAATAATATTAACAAACTTCAATTGTAAAAAAGAAAATACAAACAAAACGATTAAGCAAAGCAAATCAGAATGTAAACGGTTGGGGTATTTTCTATTCAATGTCATGCGAATGGTTGTTGGAGGCCACCTGTTTAGTGCTATTAGGTCTTCTCAATCCCAAAAACTATCTTTAACTTATAATGTAGCACACAACTTCATCAAATAGCGATGTGAGACAATTCTAACAATCTCCCCCTTTCCATATTGACTTCTTCAAATACCGATGTGTAACAATCCTAACAATCTCCCCCTTCACATACTAGGTCATTGGACAATCCAACATTCTCCCCGTTATTATCGGATCACTATTTTTCTTTACCCGAGCTCTCTCAGTCGTCTGATCTTCTTCCTTCCGGAGATAGCTACCCCTCATATCAGCCCGCCCCACAACCCACAACTTAGAGAATGTTGTAAACAAGTACCTAGTGTTGTAAATGAACCAAGCCGAGCTCGGCTTACTATAATTTAATCGAGTTTAATCACGAACGGATAATTTAATCGAGCTTGATCACGAACCGAGCTTTTATCAAGCACGAACCGAATCGAGCTTATTCGAACATGAGTCGAACACCGAGCCTTATCGAGCGTGACTATACTTTATATTGTTTAATAATTTATATTTAAATATTATTATTTAATATAATATGAATCTTCATATTGTTTAATAATTTATATTTAAATATCTTTATATTGTATGATAATTTATACTTAATTATTATTATTTAATATAATATAAACAGGTCATATACTATATATAATATATAACTTGTCGTTTTTTCATGATTATAGGTAATTATTTTTTATCAGAGTGTAATTTATATGTATTACCTTATATTTGTTATACTACCTTTTAGTTTTTTTACTCAATTTTAATAAGTGTTATTTTATAATTTTAATTTATCTTTCTTCTTAAGTAAATATAAGTGTTAAAAGCTTTTAAATTTTTTTTACTCAATTTTATTGAGTGTTATTTTATAATTTTAAAAGCTTTTAATTTTTGTACTCACTTTTAGTGTGTTATTTTATAATTTTAATTTATCTTTCTCATTAAGTAAATATAAGTGTTAAAAGCTTTTAACTTTTTTTACTCAATTTTGATGAGTGTTATTTTATAATTTTAATTTATCTTTGAGGCAAATAAAGGATCTTTGGTTCGTTCACGTAATTCACTAATTTTAATAATATCTAAATTAATATTATATATTAATAATATTTAAATTATTAATAAAGGATCTTTGGTTCGTTCACGTAATTCACTAATTTTAATAATATCTAAATTAATATTATATATTAATAATATTTAAATTATTATATTATATATACCTATTAGTATTAGGATTTATATAATAA
>JAUEJK010028411.1:0-12762 GCA_032274865.1 Eryngium alpinum
CTATGTGATCGCTTTTTATGTAGTGTGTATGGTTTTCCTACTTTGGAATATCATACTACAACAAGACTCCAGTTTTTCATATAAAAAGTATCTTAAAATTCCCAAGTATGATCTGACCAACTTTTGAGCCCGAGGAAGGAACAAAAGAGAACATGGTTCCTACTCTGGTCCAGGATAAACATGTGCTTGAATCTAACCTTAGTGTTGTGAAGGAATAGATTGTCCGGGTATGCCCTGAATATTTATAATTGGTTTTAGATCATTACCATTGATATACTTTTGCTACTATTTTATCTTGATTGCCTGATTATTATGGATTTATTGGGCATAATGCGTTTTATTATTGAAGCAATTTGTAGTCATTTCACATGTATTCCATCACTTGACTATATTTCCACTTGTGTCGGCATTTGGGTAGCATTGGTAACGGTAGGGCATAAATCAATCAATTCGGCCTATTTATCACTCGAGCCGTTATAATGCCCAACTGGATAAACAATTCTGTCAAGTTGACTAAAAGTTGTCCAGTTATTGAAGTTTTACCTTGATTGAAAGTTTATCTTTACACCAAGTTGCATTAATTAAACGTCACTTGGGCATATTAACCAACATGTGAACTTAGTCGATGGTCGCTTGGATTTATTAATCAAACTATGAACTTAATCTATCATTGTTTGGACTTATTAGTCACGCTATGAACATAATCAATAATTTCTCAGACTTATCAATCAAGCTAAGAATTTAATCAATCATTGCTTGGACTTATTAGCCAAGTTATAAACTTAATCAGTCGTTGTTCAGACTTACTAGTCAAGCTATAAAGTTAATCAGTCATTTTTTAAACTTAAAGGCCACTCAAGTATGTTAACCTCTTGTCTTATTAGCCCTTTGGGCTTCTTTTTCACTTGTGTTACTAGGCGGTTTTTAAGTTGCCCATATTGGTCGAGTATTAGTTGAAATTGGTAGTTGACCAATAATATTAGATAACAATGCAAGATATGTAATTGAACTTTAAAATGTTTTATTAACAAATGAAAATCCTTGGAAATCTAACACGATTGGATCATGTCTCCCTATCAACTACTGAAATATAATTTTAACTGACACCTACTACTGAAAATATCATTTAAGGTGTCCACATTTTAAGTATTCATGACGAGTTCTCCAAACATAGTCTCCAATTTGCAAGTGTCAGGACGGGGCATATCGATTATTTTATAAGGGCCTTCCCAATTGGGTTAGAGCTTGCCCCTTTTGTCTGTTGTAAAAACCTCTCGAAGGACCAGGCACTACCGCATAAATGCTGTAAGATAATAATTTTTTTTGTGGCGCTAATAATAGTGTAGTTTTATTTTATAAAATATTACGTCTAATAACACCTACTACACAATTATTGAACCTGTTTGATTACGTCTAATAATTTTTGGAACCTGTTTGGTTACGTCTAATAAGTGGTAACGTTTTTTAAATGGTAAAAAAAAAGCATCAATATGGTGATTTTTTTAAGTGCTTTTTTCTTAACACTTTATGTCTCAATCGATTTTCCTCTTTCTCTAGCCTCATTCAAATCGATTTGGAGCCCTGACGATTGTGAGCTTCTGCTATTAGCTATACGCCATCAAAATCAAACTGTTATCCATCAAAATCAAAACACATAGCGGCTTAACCAACCAGGTTCCTGTCTTAATTTTGTCTTCAATCTATTAGATTGTAGATTGATTTTTTCTTTATTTCAGTCTATTAGTGAAATTTTACCCTTATTTATGCGTGTGAAACTAATTGGTTAGATATTATGTCTTTATTGCTTTGATATTGCGAACCCTAATTTGTGTTATTTTGGTTATTTTCTAGTTTAAAATTTGTATTATTTGTCAAAGTATTTGTTGCATTTGATATTTCTAGTCATTCTTTTTTCTAGGTGTATGTATTCAGTTATCCTGTTTTCTACAAGTTCTATAATCTGCCCCTTACAGAGTTGTGATATTTAGACTTCTGATTTTTGGGATAAAATTTATTAACAAGATATTGAGAAAAATATTTAATTTTGGAGACAAATATGGAACAATATTTAGTCTCTCTCTGTGTGTATCTAAATATAGTAGGTTGCATCGGGCATGTATACAGAATCTTAAGACTTAGCAGGCAGATAGGCTTCGATCATGAAAATAAATTAATTTACACAACTTTCAACTTGCAGAAATTAAAAGATTATAACTATTACCTATTTTCTTATGTATAAATTTACTAGAACACTTTCAGAAGACATTTCAAAACCACTTAGTAGGAGCACCCTTCTTTTTAACGAAAGGACTCCACAAATCGGTAGATTACCAGGAATAATCCCCTGGGCACCTCTATAGTAGGAGCTTGTAAATGTCCTAAACCTCTCTTGTCCGGTTGCATGAAGTTAAAGTTGTTGTCATCACTACTATGCAACACTTGTTAATGCAATCATTTTATTCTAGCCAAAAGTAAAAGATAAAATTAGATTAGTTTTCATGGAAAAATGCACAAAAATAAAGTTAGCTAATACCAGTGTCCCGGATGGTAAGTTTCAACTTTTTCCACCAACCGTAAGT
This sequence comes from Eryngium alpinum, assembly GCA_032274865.1. Classification (NCBI taxonomy): domain Eukaryota; kingdom Viridiplantae; phylum Streptophyta; class Magnoliopsida; order Apiales; family Apiaceae; genus Eryngium; species Eryngium alpinum. Next base: position 2,580 of record JAUEJK010028411.1, read on the forward strand.
AGCTTGATCTTTAAATCGACACCTGGACATGGTTAGAAAGTAGTAATTTAAAAGCAGTAAAATGCAATGAAATACATGACATCCCCGATCCATCATTTTGCACCATAAGATACATTTATAAACTAAATGAGATCCAATAACAGCAGGGCTGCCAAGTTATCAGATCGTTAAGACCCGTAGATAACCCCCTCACTTCAAACTCAACTTTGAAAGCTTAAGCTTTATAAGGTTGATTGAAACTTCAAAGGCCTCTAGTAAAGTACATCATAACACAAGATAAACAGTAGTTCTGCATCTTTTACTTGAGCGGTAGATGAAGAAAGACGGAGTATAATTTCGCAATGAGTAGTGTTATAATTACAAATGTAGGACACAAGCTTAAATCCAAAATCTAATAATTGGGGCATCCTAATAAAAAACATGTTAGTTAAAATGAGCTGTGGAGATGCACCACTGGCGCTTATTACTTGATAAATTATTAATATTGTAACCATATGATGGTGTAACTATAGTCACTTGTAACTATGTGATCCTAATAAAGTCTTTAGTACTATTTTTAGCAGCATTTTCATTTATATAGCTGTATATTGTAAAAGCGTTGCCTTTAACCTAAGGCAACGACTTCATAAGTGGCACTCCTAAAAGCATTGCTTTAGATTATAAGTAACACTTTTTCATAATTAATGTAGCACATTTTGTGCGTTGCCATAAAACTTTTTTGCTGTAGTGAGGTCTCCAACCTTAAAACTCTTATGCTTTACCTCAGAATCAAAGTAACGTGCCGCCTTCTATTGGTAGGTGAACATTCGGGTGATTGCTTGGTCACACAGCTCTTCGAGGAAGTTTTTATCCGCTATTACCCCTTCATCATTTTTTTATAGGTTGAAGTAGATGTTGCTGTAATAAGGTATGCCTACCTCCATTAGGACAAGTGCATTTATCCCATAAGTCAACCGAAATGGCGTATCTCTTATAGCTGTTTGGGATATAGTGCAGTATGCCATGAGGACGGTATAGAGTTTGTCTACCCAATCTTTTGGCCGGATTCAATATTTTCTCAATTCCTTTGAAAAGTGCCTTATTAGTACTTTATAGCTGTCTGTTTACCTGGGGTATGCTACTGAGGCAATGTGGTGTTCTATCTCCCATTTGTTGAAGAAAGTTGTAAACCTTTTGTCTTTACACCGAGTTCCATTTTCTAGAACCACGACTTTTGGTACACTAAACCTCAGTATCACTTTCGAGAATGAATATCTCACAAGCTTCTTCCGTTATACTTGTCAATGGGCGTGCTTCTACCCATTTATTCATGTACTACAATACAGAAAATTACCTGCCTTGTGGATATGGTGACTTTCCTAACAATATCCACTCCCCCCATAGCAAAGGGAATGTAGAATAAAATAGGTGACAACTCCATTGACGGTTTCACAAGCCTATCAGAATGTATCTTGCAATTATGATATTTTTGTGTGTACTCCATGGCGTTTGTCTTCATGGTCGACCAATAATACCCTTGTATGTGTATCTTAAGGAAGAGCTTTTACTGCTAGGTGGTCCCCGTAAAGCCCTTCATGGACTTCCTTTGTGGTCTATTAGGCTTCTTTAGGAGTCAGGCATCTCAGTAGTGGTTGGGAAGTTGACCTCCTATATATGATATTATTAACTATCATGTTGTTGGTAGTCGTGTATTTGACTAGTCTTTCCACATTATGTTCCACAGGTAGAATCCGATTTTCCAATTATACCTTAATTGGAGTCATCTAGTTGGCTTCCTGAGTGATTGGCATGATTTTCCTTCCTTTAATACTTGAGCTGTTGATTTTTGAAATGTATACTGTGCCCTCCATGTCTTTAGCTATGGCCACGGCAAGAAGGGATAATGCGTATGCCCTCCCGTTCTCGGCTCGATAGATGCCGACTAACTTAAAAGATCCAAAGCAATTGGCCAAGCGCTTTACTTTGGCTATTTATCTTTTCAACTTACACCCTTTCCATTCGTATTCGCCTTAATATTGTTTCACTAGCAGTTGACAGTCACTGCGCGCCTTAGATATTTAACCTCCACACTTTGACCAAGTTTATACTAGCAAATGAGCGCTTCGTATTATTGTTTATAAGAGGAAATGTGAACTTTTTTTCTTGGTTTATCTGAAAACTTTCAGGCTCAATAAGGGTTGCTCCAGCTCTGAACATTCATCTTTGAGACACCTGTCCATATAAAGGAGCAAAAATTTAGATGGTGGAATGGTTAAAGCAATTCTCTCATTCCCGAGCTCTTCTTGGTTGTCCTGAATAGGCTCTGAAGGGGTTGTTTAAGCTGCATTGAACAACAAAGTCCACTAGTGGTTGTGCCTTGATGGCGTTATACGATTTGTATATCATGTCTTGTTGATCCAACTCTCTTGCGAAGCGGCCATTATAACAGAATAGGCACTTTTTGGTTGTCAAGAATAGTCTCTGTAGGTGTCAACTTTTTGTAAAATCTTTCGAAGTTTCTATAGCTTTTATGGTGCCTTAACTTTCTTACCGTCATAAACAAGCTCAACGCTAACTTTAATGTTCGGGTACATAGTTTATGTATCCTTCATCGTGTTGCTGATATAAATGACGGGTTTTGTATCTCTGCCTCTTCTTTTATAAGAACGGAAGCCACCAATTGGTTCGAGGCTGTCAGGTCAGGTAGAGCTAGAGTGATCTAGTTAGTTCTGGTTTAGTGCGCAGGGGGTGTGACCAAGTATTTTTCTTGACATGTTCAAATGTCGTTGCACATTTTTTTTCCTTATAAATCCTTTTGCTTTCTTGAGAGCATAAAAAAATGGCAAGGCTTCTATGCCATCTTGAAATAAATCTCCTTAAAGCTGCTAATAGCCCTGTTAATCTCTGTACCTCCCTCTTGGTATTTGGGGCCTTCATGTCTAATACTGTCTGAATCTTTTCAAGATGCCTTTATACCCATTTGGCTGACCATGTAGCCCAAAAATTTACCATATTGTACTCCGAATGTGCATTTTATGGAGTTGACTTTTATTTTATGTTCATTTAGTATCTGGAAGCACCCTCTCAGATCTTTAATGTGATCACCATCTTTACTTTTTACGATATTGTTATCCACATAACACTCTCTGTTCCTCCAAATTTGTTTACAAAATAGCTAATTTATCATCCTCTGGTACATTGCCCCGGTGTTTATCAAACCAAAAGGTCTTTTGATGTAAGCATATGTGCCCTTTGGGGCATTAAATGCAGTTTTGGGGATATCATCCTCTTTCATTGCTATATGGATGGTAACTCAAAAAAATATGTAGAAAATTGAGCATTGAGAAGCCCTTCGTGTTGTCTATAAGTTGATCTATGTTTGGCAGATGATAATGATCTTTTGGGCATGCCTTGTTTAGGTCCCTATAATCTACGTATATTCTCTATTTTCCATTTTGCTTTTTGACCACCATAACATTCGTCAACCACTCATGATATGTGATCTCTTTGATAAACTTCGCTTTCAGGAGCTTTTCCACTTCATCTTCAATGATCTTCTGTCGTTCTGGAGCGAAGTTTCCCTTTTCTATCTGACAAGCTTGTATTGTGGATCTACATTCAGGCTATGTAATGAAACATCATTACTTATTCTAGACATTTCCTCCAGTCCCTAGGCAAAATGTCTGAATACTCCCTTAGGATTATGATAAGTTATTCTTTAGTGTTCGGAGCTAAATCCGCCCCCATAGTCAGCAACTTTCTCTTTATTACCAGGCTCGTCAAAGAGTTGGGTCAACCCGTCGTCAAAATACTCATGTTACACATTCAATGTAGTTCGACCCCTTTTGGATGACTCATGCAAGACATCTTTCCTTTTAGTGTTTTTGGCGTATGAGTCTTTATCATCATTATAATCCTTCTTCATCTGATCTGCCAATTCCTCTAATATTAGTGCCCTGACCGTCATGGTCTCCTCTTACGGTCTTACCACACCAATTCGAGATTGCAGAGGGAGCTTCATTTTGTGGTGGAGTAATGAATAGATGGCTTGTAAACTTATGTGCATGGGATGTCAACTATCATATTAGAGGGGTAGAACTCGTCCACTTTGTAGAAATGTAACTCTTTTATTGCGAATTGGGGAAATATCCTGATGGTCATGTCCAGATAAGTCTACCCGACTATGGGGATATGCTGGTTACTAAATCCAAGCCATGATGGCTCAATACATGGCTTTATTCCCTCGCCTCCTAGCTTGATCTGGTTAAATGTCCTTTTCATGAGGAAATTGACTGAGCTGCCCCCATCTGTCAAAACTTTGGTTATTTTGTTTCCTTGTATAGTGCTTGTAATGAAAAAAAGGATCTTGATGCGGGTAAATGACCTCTTTAAAGACACCTTGTGAGCATTATATAGGTTTCGGTTGTCTTGGGCTACTGGAGTTTTGGTGCAGGTTGAATACCACTCTAGCATACTTGTTCTTAGCAGTCTTCTTGTCACAATCAAGTATACTCCCTCCAGCAATAGTGTGTTTGTCAATGTGGACTAAATCATCAAGATATTTTTCATTTCCCTTTTTGCCCGACTTCTATCCTTTTGTCCACCATAGTTATTATGCACTTACTTCCTTTCCTCTTTGTCCTTTTTGATGTACAACTTGAGTTCTCTGTCCTTTATCATTTTCTCTATCAATTTTTTAAGTTTCCAGCAATCCTCCTTAGTATGCCCATGATCTTCATAGTACACACACTATTTATTTGTATTATTCTTATGGTGAGGAACTTTCAACTTATTAGGCTTTTTGAGATCACCATCCGTCCGTATAATATGCTTAGGATCCGTTCCTAGCTAGTGTTGGGAGGGGGTAAACTCGCCTTCCTCTCTCTTCTTCTTCAGCTTGTTTCTCAAGTCCTCTTGTTTATACTTTTAGCTTTTTTTTTGTTGTCTGGGGATAAACTATCTCCTTCCCACTGGCTCATCGGTAAAAAAAATATGCCCTTCCGGATGTCTTCACCCAGTGTTTCCTCTTTGAGTTCGATATTGTCAGCCCAGTAGAACATATCATCCAAGTTATCCGATGAGAAGTTATAGAAAGATCCCCAATTTTTCCTACTCATCGGTATGTTAAGTCCTCCTATCAGAAAAGCCATTTCCTCTTTCTCCTGGAGGTTGTTAACATGCTGAAATGTTTCTTTGAACCTCTTCAAATAATCCCCATGCGTTCATTAGTCCTCTGCTTAATGTTAATCAACCAATCTGTCTCTTTTCCCTTGAGTCGGTAGAAAGTGAAGTGCTTCAACAGATTTCTCTTTAAGTGCTTGAAAGAGTAGATGTTGTGCGCTTGAAGGGTATTGTACCAGTTCTTTGCTTCATTTTTCAAAAAATATCCAAACATTCTGCAGATAGTAGTATCGTCATGTTCAACCATTTGCATGAGCCTTTCGTATTCCACAACATGATCTCCTATATTTGTCTTTCTACTGTAGTTTGGAATTTTAGGACACGCGAACTCTTGTTTGGGCTTGTTGTTGTGCACTTCGTCCACTAGGGGAGACTCCGTATAGAAATACCTTTCTCCTCCTATCATGATTTTCTCAAACTTTGAGATCCTATAATTCATATGTTATCCGCTGTCAGAGTTATAGTCTGAGTTCAAATCATCAGCGGATGGGTACCAAAAACTTGACTTGGTAGGCTTGTTTCTGGGTGGCTTGTCCCTCACTATGGCCCGAATCTTGCCAGCCTCTGACTGGACATTCTAGGACATCTTCACACTCCACACCCGCAATTCTTAGAGGATCCTTTTGTCAATTCGACTATTGGCAAGTCTTTTCCTAAGTGGACGATGGGCTTTGTCTAACTCTTTCTACTGTATATTGAGGCCAAATAGTGATTCCTTCTCGCTTGCCTCTTGCGCCTTCCTGGTCTTCTCTTCCCATGGCTTTCTCACCCTTTCCTCCCGCTGAAGGGTTCATTCCTCCTCTGTAAAGACCAGTTGGGTGCACCCTATGTGCGCCGGGGGAGGGTCAAGCAGTCCACATAATTCATTAATGAGGTCATGAAGATCAGTAAGGACTTTAAATATTGGGGGATTATCTAGATCGTTTGGGACAAAGTGAATGGCCCCATTTTCATCAGAAACGAAGTTGTTAGTTATTACTGCCACTTGTAGGGCAGCTGAATCACGTAAGGTTCCTGCTGAGCATAGGATGGTATTTATGGGGTGTAAATGACAGATGAGTTGAGGGTTATCCGATTCACCATAGTTTTGAATGGATCCCTGTTTGAGAAGGTGTTGCTGGCCATTTTGGGAATATTTCACGCAAAAATGTAGAGATCTCAACATATAAATTCCCACAGACGGCACTAAATGTTGAGGCTGATTTTTCTTCTTCGCGAATAAAGCTCTAGAAACCAGCAAAAACAAAATAAATGCAATGAGATTTCTCACTTTTTCACGTCCAGTGTACGAATGAGCGCGGAATCTATATATGGAAATCAAATCTCGAAAATGTAAATATGAGTTTGAATATGTGTGAGAAGCGAGAATTTATATCCTGAAAACAGGGCAACTGGCCCTTTATAGAGGCAGTTTTAGTTTTATCCCAGTAGGACTCTAACTCCTATCGGAATTATAAGCCCAGTCAGATAAGAGTTATGTGCAGCTTGACAAATAAATGCTTTTTATTTTTTATTCAAATTTGTTACCTTAAAGTGGGACTGTTGGGATAGTAGCACCAGTGAAGGTTGATTAATCACATCCATTAGTTATTGTTACTATTGTGATGTGAAAAACTTCACCATGTTTACTAGAAACATTCATCGAATTAATAATAGTGCTACCTTCAGTAGGTACAATATCCCCTCTTACTGGTTTGTACCACTTTTTTTGCTTTTCGTCTTTATTATCTTTCCACCAGTATGGTAATCAATGCATGTGGAAGCATTTATCCTTATATGGCCAAGTCTATTGCAGTGCAAACATTCTAGGTTTTTCCCCTGCTTGTTATCAATATGGTTCCACCATTACGTCTGGCACCTTTAAAGTTATTTAAGGCACTTTGATGGTATATGAATTTACTGATTAGTGCTGTTAATTCTGTCATTGAGACCTGAAATCTTGTATAATTTCTTTGTTTTTCTTCATGTTGCAACAAAGCCAGAACTTATGCTAGTGGAGGCAATGGACTTAACATTACTATTTGACCTCTAACATTTTGAAAATCATTCCCATAAAAAAATATGTCATTTTCATTTGTTTTTCAATTTCTTCTTGTTTCTTAACGGCCTCACACCTGCAGTTACATGTACACTTTGGAACATGCGTAACATTAAGCAGTTCATCACGAGAGATTCAAATTTGTTATTATAAACCAAACACTGGCATATTTTCCTGAGCTAACATACTTAACTCTATGTTAATTTCATACAATATTCTGGGTGAACCTAGTTTGTAAATCAGTCCGAAGTTCATAAACAAATGAGATATACACAACACTACTACACATATTAGGAGACATAAAAGTTTAACAACCATGAGATTACCATATCATAAAACCTTTTGTCGATGAATGTAAAATTTATTTGTAGAGTTAGGTTTGCATATTTATCAGTAATCTTTTTGATTTTATTTTCAGCAGATAGTACTAAGGTCATTACTCTACTCCATTAATGATAACTGTCACCTGAGATTTTTTGTCACCATATTCTTTCCAGAATGTTCAGAATGGTTCAATGAGATGATGGCTTGAGTCCAAGGTGGTTATATAGTATTCTTCATCTTCATTAGGGTGATCTATTTTTTAGGTTTCTTTAGTTGGTGAGGGAGTCTTGATATTTTACAATAAGGTGTAAGATCTTCTACGAGCTTTAGAAGTAAAACTTAAATGTGGAAATTCTTTTGTAGAGTCAATACTAAACTCTTGCAAAGGATATTAAAGTGGTATGTAGGATCACATTACTAATTGCTCTGATATTTAGGTGTTTAAAACTGATCGGATCAATTTTAAGTGTGAGTATAAACTCTTAACTTAAAAGGGATATTGCATGACTTCGTTGAAGGCTTTTCTGAAGATTTTTATAAAAGTTTTTCTAAGTAAAAAAAAGTACCCACGAAACTTTTAAAATGATATTCGAGTTTGAAAGATAATTGCATGAGATTTGTTCGTTTTAGGGAGTTATTTCTAATATCCACGAGGGATCATTTTGAAGCTATATTCTTGAGATTAGGTTCATTTTTGATAATAGAGCAAGATAGTAGTGTATTTTAATTTTGAAAAATATAGCCTTCGTCTTGGTTTTTTATTTTATAGTTCACCATTCTTGAGGGGTGAGTGATGTTAGTAATTGATGTACTTATTCGAGTTTTGAATTTTTTTATCTGAAAAGAATTTTTAGAAAATTGTTTCCTTTAGAATTCTGAAAAATCTTTTGATTTTTTTTTATGAAACAGAAGAGATTTTGACTATCATATGTAAGTCTTAGGCATCCTATGAACATATTATATTCATGACCTTAACCATCCTATAAATATATTGTGTTCTATATGCCTCTGATTAAATTTGCGTGATAATAACATATTTAACACATAATCAAATACTGACTTCACAATATTCAAAGTTAGTGTTTTGAAGTTAGTCTTTATTTTTTCATATATATTTCATCTTTATCAATATTTAAAATTTATATTTTAAAATGTTTTAAAAGTATTAATAAAGCATATTAATATTAAAGTACCTTCAAAATGATGTATTATATATTTTTATGTTAAAACAATTATATTATAATAAGATAAATAAATAATAAATAATATATATTCATAAAAAAACACGCACCCCTCCAACTAAGTCTATCAATGGATCGGATAATAGTAAACCTAATACTCATTCAAATAGGAAATGCTATTTTCACTGTGCCCTAGTATAACTGTTTCTGCTTATTTTAATAATTTGTCAAAAAATTAACTGAAACCTAAAAACCACCTAACCTAAAAACAACCTCTTCTTCCTCTTCTTGTGTATAACCCTAAAAACATCCTCTTCTAGTCTTTATGTATACTACTGTAGGTGAGTATCTCAAGATATGGATTTCTCGAACCTTTATTAGCCGTCATAAAAGTATCATGAGAGTACAAGGAACACCCATATCGAAACCCTTGAGATAATGGTTACCATAGTTACATATGATGTAAATAAATGTTAGTATAAATTTTTTAATTATATTTATTTTATAATTACTTTTAATACATTAACTAGTTTTTATTTAATTAAATGCATTAAAAAATAATTTTAGATCATATATATTAATATATTAGATAATTTAAAAATTAAATATATTATTTAATTGTAATTATATACTACTAAATACATATAAATAACTGTAAAAATTATAATAATTTTATTTAATTATTATCTTTTTATCATATTTATAGAGCTCCATTATTATATATAAAATATGATGTTTTTGCTCTTTTATTATTTCTTTTAATTTATTCAATTATTATATAAAAATATAGATAAACTAAAAAATAATAAAGATTTACTATATGATAAACTTATATATAATTAAAGAGACAAATAATGGACTTTGGTTAATTCATTAATTTTAATAACTTTAAAATAATAAATAATACTATATATATATATATAGTGTTAAATTTTAATCAATATAATATAAATATTACTATATTTTATCTACTATAATTAGGATTTAGCATAACTTATAAATTTTATTTAAATACTTAATAATATAATAGTAACTATAATCATATATTACCTACTATAATGATTTAGCTGCAATTTTACTTTATTTGAATGGGAAAGTTATATGCTTAAAGAACTACTACTATTTTATTAGGATATATTTAGTATAATACAAATCATAATCATATTTTATTAATTATATTATTATGTATTTCTCTTTCTCTGTGCAGAAACTAGAGAACAAATTGTAGAAATTAAATTCAATCATTTTCGCCTTCTCTGTCAACTATGTGGAACAGTACATCAGATCAGAACAGTAATGAGAACAGTTTGGTTCCTACGAATTTTTCATCGGCCGTTATTCTTCGTCGGAATCCTAACATCCATCACAAGCCAGATGAGTATGATGATCTGGAGACGGAGTTCGATCCAGAGCTTTTCAGTCACCTGGAGAGGCATTTACCATCAAACTTGTTGAACGTGCCTCGTGATACCAAAGCTCT
>JAUEJK010028518.1:0-12761 GCA_032274865.1 Eryngium alpinum
CATGCAGCGCCATACTCGGGTCGAGACAGCGACGTGCAGCTGTCGGTAAGAAAGCGTGCACGGGTCCGTGCCTAGCACGTGGGTAAGCCTTATAAATACCCCTTCTCTCAACTGAGAAAGGGGTTATGCATTTTCACTTCACTTCTGATATTTGCTCTCCATTCTCTCTATTTTCCCTCTCTAGAACTTTTCACCGGAATCTTATTCTTTCGCCGGAGGTGTCCGGAGCCCCAAGGCTCTACGTGGACATTTGTTTCAAGTGAGAAGACGGATGCGCGTGCAAACATGGACCAATAACCTCTCAGCAAGGGAAAAAGTAGACTAAGAAGGAAAAGAGGATTTATCATTTGGCGCTAGAAGGAGGGCCTCCCCTAAAGGCTCTTCTATCAGCAACCCCCCGGTTGTGATTAGTACTTAACTTGGACCCTAGTCCGAGTTAACATCCAATCATTGCCGGCACTTGCCCTCAGCAAGTCTTCAAACCCACAGCCAAATCCTCATACTTCAACCCCATGCCAGTGGAAACACGCAGTTCAACAGCCCGCCGCAACTTTGACATCCACGACCGCAGACACCCCGACCATCCGGATTACGTCCTCGTAGAGGAAAATCCAGAAGCCTCTGATGCTAGTCACCGACCTATACCATCCGAGGACTTACGCAACCGTCTCAACCGAAATCAGCGCGAGCGAGAATGCCGCACTCGCGAGAAACGTCCGGCTACCACAGCCGGACCTTCAGAAAAAGAACCTACGGCTGTCCCACCAGCCCCCATCACTTTGACGGCTGACCAATCCGCCGCCATCGCCACACTTATCCAATCCCTAACTGGACAAGCTCCCAGATATGATCCTCATCTTCCCTCTGTTAATAAAGAAGATGAAGATGACACAAGCTCAAGGACCTCAAAGCCAAACCGCCCACCGGTGTACAGCCGGCTAGGGTCCTCAAAAGAACCAAACCACCCCAGGCATAACGGTGATCATCACCGGAAGGCAATCTGGTCGTACTACCGTGACCAGCCTGAAGAGAGCGATCTTCGCTCCCAGCTTGAAAGGAACCGCAGAGGTCGCGGCCAAGGTCCTGAGCGCTCGCGGTACGAAAGGCACTATTCTCAGGGTGGAGGACACATGTCTAACCATACCCAAATTCCCAGGCATGAGGAGGAGTATCATGCTCTGGCGCCGGCGCCTCCGTCGATGCCGCCGTCTCCGCCGCCGCCGCCGCCTCCTGTTAATCCGGTTGTCCAAGAACTAATCCGGCAAAATCAACAAATGAATGAGCAGATGGACAAGCTCATGAGAAAGTTGGACGGGGAAGAGGAGTATGAACCTGAAGGAGACCCTTTCTCTGATCTCCTAACTTGTTTGCCCCTCCAAGAAAAGAAGCGGCCATACCTTGAGGTTTATAGTGGAAACAAGGACCCAAAGTACCAAACTCAGTTCTTTGACCAACAAATGAAAATGGAGGATTTCAATGACTTAATGGTTTGCCGGATGTTCGCCTCGATCCTCAAGGGTCATGCTCAGAAGTGGTACAATAAGTTACCGGCAAAAAACATCAACTCGTGGGCAGAGTTTCGCTCGGCCTTCCTAAAGCGATTCAGAGCCAACTAACCCCATGGCATTCATATGGTCGCTCTGGAAGCCATAGTTCAGAAGCAAGGGGAAAGTCTGAATGATTACATCAATAGGTTCAAAGATGGGGTGAACCTGGTCAACATTGTTGATGAGAGCATTGCTATTACGGCCTTCCACCCTAGACTAGATTCATACAACTATAAGGATTACTTCCTTGACATAATCAAGAGAAACCCTAAGAATCTAGCCACCGTCTATGCCATGGCCTCAGATTACATCACAGGGGACAATGCCCTCATGGCAATGCGAGAGGCAAGGGGAATCCCCACATCCACCAAGTTTGAAGTTCCGCCGCCCAGAGACTCCAATTACTACCATAAAGACAAGAAGCACAAACACAATAGATACCAAAACAACGTGACGCAACCGGATTCGAAAGCGGTGCCCTGCCACCGGATTCCAAGGACACCAAGTCCCTCAAAGCCAAGGCCTCAAGGTTCTCCTACATTGATGGCGTCCTCTATAGGAGAGGCTTTCATGATCCTTTACTCATGTGCGTTGGCCCTGAGGAAGCACAACTATGTATGACAGAAGTCTGAAGGTATGTGCAGAGATCACATGGGCGGCAAAGTACTTGCTCACAAGCTCATTCGCCAAGGCTACTACTGGCCTTCCCTGTTCAAAGACTCAATTGACTATGTCAGGAAGTGTCAACAATGCCAGTTATACAGCAACGTACCCAAGTAGGGCCCCGCGCCCCCAGCATCCATACTCTGTCCAGTCCCCCTTCTCTACTTGGGGGATTGACATCTTGGGTCCCTTTCCTTTGGCTCCCGTCAAGCTCAAGTTCGCTATCATAGTCATGGATTATATGACTAAGTGGACAGAAGCCAAGGTCGTTGCCCGCATCACAGATCAAGACTACAAGAAGTTCTTCTATGACAACGTCATCCTCAGATTTGGCATACCCCTCTACCTCATGTCAGACAACGGTCCTCAATTCGTGAACGAAGACTTCAAGAGTTTTCTCAAGAGCTTTGACATCATTTAAAAGACCTCATCCGTTTCCCACCCTCAGACAAATGGGTAAACGTAGGTCACCAACAGAACTCTGCTAAGGGGGATGGAGAAGAGGTTATATGACGCCAAAGGAAAATGGGCAGACGAGCTCCCCAAAGTGCTCTGGTCTTACAGGACGACTCCTTAGACGGCCACCGGGGAAACACCGTTCAAATTATGTTATGGAACAGAAGTCGTCATCCCTGTTGAGATAAGTTCCCTTTCCTTCCGGGTTGTCAACTACAATGAGACTACAAACTCGAAGGGGCTGAGAACTAATTTGGAACTATTGGATAAAGTTTGCGACCAAACCGTCATGTGGATGGCCGCCTACAAACAAAAAACTGTTGCCTTCTTTGGTAAAAGGGTTAAGCTCAGGCAATATGAAGAAGGTGATCTTGTACTTCGAGCTACTGAAGTCTCGAATCATCAACATCAAGGCAAGCTCTCGGCTAACTGGGAAGGCCCCTACAAGGTCACTAAAATCATCATACTAGGGACCTACAAGTTAGAAAGAATGGATGGAACGGAGATCCCCAACACTTGGCATGGACTCCGGCTTCGTAAGTTTTATCAGTAGCCGCCTACTTATGGGCGTGTTTGTAAAGGCCATGCCAATACTATAAGACATTGGACCTACTAATGATCAACTTTTGTGCTTAAACTTCTGAAGTTACTCATTATTAATGTAAAGGCCGCCGCTTTAATGGTCGCCTCCTTTTTTCAAAGTTTATCTCGATGTATTATAATCCATGTAAAGACTATGTAACAAAAACAAATAAGTGCAAGAGACAAGCGAGATAAGCACACACAACGTTTATACAATAAGCTCGGACTCCCAGACGAAAGCAAATATTAAGTCTTACAAACCAAGCAAAAGCAAATAAGTCTTGGCCTCGGTCCCATACATACGACCTCTCAACTAGGAAAGCATGGAAATCCTAAATCTGCTTATTCTGCATAAAAGCAAAAGGCTGATCAACAATTAAGGCAGAAGAGCAGCCGCCTAGGCAGTGCTATCCTTTCTGCCTTTACGATCTCCATCCCCGCTGCCGTCCTCACCATCTGTTTTACCTTCCGACTCAGTGCCCTCGGCTTCTTCAGCTGGTGGGTACAACATAACAATATCTATCTCATCTTCCGGCGAGGGTGGTTCCTTGGGCTTTTCAGGCTCCACTGCTGGGTCCGCCGACTCATCCTCCACATCGGCATCCAGAAAAGCAGTGAAGCTATGAGTGGCTGCCGAGTAGGTGTTGCCGTCACCCACGAACTTGGCGCATGCTTGATAACCCATCTGGAAATAGGGGTCGGCTTCCATCTTGATGACTTGGGCAAAAGTGTTTGTCCGCATAAAGCGTTTCACCTTCCGGTTTGATGTTCCAGGTGGCTATCCTTATAAGACTTAGAAGTGTTTGCCATTAGCGCTCTCTAGCCGACGGGTTCCACCTACCAACGGCTCCCTAGCCGGCGGGAACCTCTAGTGTCCGCGCCACCTTGATGATGTTAGCCGACCACCTTGCCGCCGAGGGCTCCCCCTCCAGCTGCCTACAGCTACGTGTCACTATCCACCTACGTAAGCATGTCAGTGTGCCTCACACCAACATACAACGCTATACTCGGGTCAAGATAGCGACGTGCGGCTGTCGGTAAGAAAGCGTGCACAGGTCTGTGCCTAGCACGTGGGTAAGCCTTATAAATACCCATTCTCTCAACTGAGAAGGGGTTACTCATTTTCACTCCACTTCTGATATTTATTCTCCCTTTTCTCTACGTTCTTTCTCTAGAACTTTTCACCGTAATCTTATTCTTTCGCCGGAGGTGTCCCAGAGCCCCAAGGCTCTACGTGGATATTTGTTTCAGGTGAGAAGACGGACGCGCGTGGAAACATGGACCAATCACCTCTCTGTAAGGGAAAAAGTAGACTAGGAATGAAAAGAGGACTTATCAATAGTATTTACGTAATTGTTACACATTACTATCACTTTAGTCACAAGCTCAAACCATAGTACACTATATTCTGCTCAAATCACGGGATACTAGATCGGTTTGAATATCATTAGACATATGGATAATCTGCTCGCCTCCGGACTACCAAGCTTCTTAAGCCATTTCAACCAAACCTTTCGAGTAATTATGATAGATCTTCTTTAGTGGTCAATGCCATCTTGTAAACATCACATTGTGAGGAGTGATTTGGTTCCCTAGTACAGGAGAAATTCATGGCACCAATTTACCATCAAGTATCAACAGTGCTTAGATTGCAAGTCCTTTAGTAGAATGTCTCTGTTCATGGGCTGCACAAAGTTTTATATTCGTCCTCAACCCGAAAGTCTCGCCTCCTTCTCAACCCAAAGCGCACCCTATTGCATCTTTTATAGCTTTGTATGAGCCCTCGAATCCTATCCATTTCGTAATTCTCCCCCATTTGATGGTTATAACTCATCCATCCTTACCATCATAAACCAAATATGAGTTCTCACTCCCCATGTGAATATAAAGAGTTTCATGGTAATTCTTTTCTCCATTATTCATGTCAATCTTTTTTTTCTCAAATATTGTAAATGATATTGTGTTACCATCTAAATCGTGGTGTAGCTTATGATTAGCAGACTGGGTTTTGGTTCATTAGGTTCATAGCAACGCCATAATCCATGCATTTAATACAAACATATAGAAAGTTGCAGTGCTGAGAAAAAAAAAAGACATGGCTCCTTGAACCGGGACACATGAGGGCGCATGTGGTTTTGGGGCCCTCATTTAATGTTACACTGTACCAAAGCTTTCTCTGAGGATGCTACCAAATAAAGCAAGCATTCCAAAGAGTGAAAGAAAGAGTTTTACGGTACTTTTTTTACTGCTCGTCAAATTTAATATCTTATGGTCTCCTTAATTTCGTAATATGATTTTGTCATGCATATATATTTTCCCAACTAAATTATGATGTTTTTATAGTAATTAATGGCATGATGATAAATTGTACGAGATCAAAATTCGAAAATATTTATATGCAACTATCAATGAAGAAACAAGAAAAATAGCTTGAAATTTGATACATTATACTACTTTATTTGAAGTATAATAAAGAATAATTAACTTACCTAGAGCTAACCTTTTAGCATGTATAAGAACTTAAATTTACTTCGTTGTGGAATAATTTTTTAGTTTTTCGATTTTGAATGGAAGATCAAAATTATTTAAGGAAGGCTTGTTATCAAACCAAGAAATGAACCAAATAAGATAGACGTCTGGGAAGTCGATGATATTTAATAGAGTTAAAAAGATCTATTTCTTTGAGATGCGATCTACATTAAGAATTAATTAGGGTGGGGGAAATGACGAATGCCTTTTTTCTCCATGAGCAGCCACCTGCGCATTGGGCGGAAGTTACGAAAAAGGATATTGTATGTACCTCATGTAATTTATAGTTACGAAAAAGGACATTGTATGTACCCCATGTAATTCATTTATTGTTTGTTCAATTTATAAAATTTACATCCAGTAATAAGATTTATTTTTCTTGAACCATCTCTTTATATTATGTATAGATAGCATTAGCACATAGCCGAAACATCACGATCTAGTTGGAGAGGAACAAACCTCTGACTACCATCGTGACACATCAGCGGCACAAACAATGGGTCCTAATTTGAGCCCAAGACATGCTTCAAGAAACAATAAGCGATCCTAAAGCGAGAGAATTATTATGAAACAGTACACTAACCGTGGAAGTAGAAGTCCGACTTGGTTCAAAATTCACAAGTATAAATCTAGCAAAACAGTGTTAATGCTCAACCAAAACCCATATCTGAAATTTAACTTTATCAATCTGGAAATCTTTTATTGTGACTAATGAATCAGTAGTCATGACTCATGAATTTCCGTATTTGCCTTTTTTTTATGCATTTGTAACTTATATATATATATATATATATATATATATATATATATATATATTCATTATCGGCTTTGATTGTAGTATTTTAGTTGCTATTGAAGATATCAAGTAGTTTGGCCCTTGTTTTGCGTAATGCTTTTTTTAAGTCTTTAACGATTGAATTAGTGAATATTCTTGAGTTTGCCAGCAAGGAGGCATTACATTAACATGTTTTTTCTTCTTTTTCTTTGTAGTACCGAACTATTGTCAAATGCGCTCCTTATATTATTTAGCAGTTGAGTTATGCATATATTGACCCAAGTACGTCTCCTTTCTTTCAAAGTCAGGTGTTACGAAGACTTCATATTTCATGATTTATTATGTTTCCTACTTCCTCAATGAAAGAGTATTCTCTTAGAGGTGAGGGTGGACGTTTGTAACTGTCAAATGGAGGAGAATTACGAAAAAGGATTATACTGAAGGTTCATGCAAAGCTATAAGGATGCAATAAGATGTGCTTTAAGGTTGAGATTGTGTGGCCTGTGGACATAGCATGCCTCAAGAGACTTAAATCTAAGCATCATTGATGGTAAGTTGGTAGACATCTCATCACGTGTCAATTGTCTTAGTGTGCCTCATATCACCTCCATCTAATACTAATTATAATCCAACCTTTTCCTAGGGAGCACCATGAATTCTGCTACGCATAGATCTAACCACACTGCATTCGAGGTACATATGGATCTAACCACACCCATACAAGAAGATCCACCGGAATTGATCGAGAGGTGTTGGATGCGGCTGAAAAGTTTGGGGAGCAAGATTTATCGATATGTTCAATGATATCCAACTTGATATTGTATGTCATGGTTCAAGTCAGAATGCAATGTATCATAGTTGGAGTTTATGAGTAAATGACAGTACAATTTGTATTAAGTAAATAAATATTGTACTTGTTATTTATATATGTATTGGTACTGTTTGATGACATAGATAATTGTAGTGTGGGCATCTTCAGCCTTAAAGCATTCTCATTGGAGTCTCTATATCCAGTGGCGGAGCCAGGTCAACAGGGTAGTGGGGTCAAAAAATTAGAAAAATTCTTACCTTTCCGTTGAGCTACTTGAAGATATATGTAATGTTATTATATAGCACACGTTAAAACAGAAAGACAAAGATTTTAAAAAAAGAAGTTGTCGTTGGGGTGACTTAATCCCAAGTATTGATGGTGAAACATATAAGTTTTCCCACTAAATCACATGATAACTTATGCTATATTACTACTAAATTGGTACTTCACTTAATTCTTGTGGGGTCAACTAACCCCACGTGCCCTGCTTCCCTCCGCACATGTCTATATCACCCTTATCTCTATAATTTAAGAAATAATATAGGGTATTTTGTGTAAAAACACTGATGCATCCGGTTCTTCAAAGTAGGGAAAGTTTTATGGATAACACAGTGGATCCCTAAATTTTATGAATTACTATTTATTCTCTATTCCATATTTTATGAATATAAAAAGGTGTACAAAATATTAAACTAATAATAATTAGTAGTTAGAATGCATATGAAGGAGAGAGAATAAATAATATTAAAATATTTAATGATAATATAAGAAATAGGATGTAGAAGAATTTAAGAGGGTGAATAAAATTTAGAGATGAATACGGAGAATTACAAATTTTGGTATGTATTTAGGGATGAAGATCTTAGCAATTAGCGTGTTGGTGCAAGTCATTAAATTATATTCTTAACACCAGCTTGATTAACTTCTTTGTTTTAAGATAAGTGTTTTTAGGGTACGTTATATATAAAATATGAGGTGATTAAAAGTAAATTCCATCTGTCCAGTTAAAAGAGTGAGTGATCTCTTGATTTTATTTATGTACTTTTTAAATTTTAATAAAATAGTTATATAAAATTTTTAAAAAATATATATTTAATTATTTTACTAAAATTCGTATCTTTATAAATTTTAATAAGATAATTGTATAAAACTTATAAATATATTATAATTGTTACGGATCAAAATAAAGCTCTTAAATTAAAGCGTACCTGACTCTCGCGAAGGTCCAAAGTTGATCTTCTCAAACTCCTTGAACGTCCGTCGGAAAACCTGCAAAAATCGGTGGGGGTGGTCCCACTGGAGGGACTTGGGTGCAAGAATAAATAATATGTATATTCTCTGTATTCACTGAGTTGGAGCTAAAATTGCGTACCTGATTATGAAGAATTATCCCCCTTTATATAGGTGTAGATTAGGGTTTCAGATCCCTATTAGGAATTAGAATCCTATTATAATTAATAATTCTCTTTACCTTATCTCTTCTTTCTTGCACCCCAAGACTAGGAATCATTACTTGATTTACCTACCAGATTCATTCCCTTATTTAATATTAGGGTTTCTGCACCTCCTTAATAACTCTTTGCCGTATTGGGCTTCGTAGGAAATATGCTCCTCTTTTAATATGGAATGCTCTGTCCTAATTCGGATCAGGAATGTGCCCTTCCAGGGTTTATTGGGTCGATCCCTATTTTTGGGACCCCCTACATTTGCCCCATATTTTCGAGGTGATTTATACCTTGCAAATATGACTCGTTTTGTACCAAAAATCGGGTCTCTACGGAAATTTTCCGCATCCTGTCCTTTTTTTTAGGCTCTGACGCCTAGGAGATTCCTCAGAAGCCACATTGGCATTTTGAAAAATCATCTATGCACCTCCCTAGGCGTTTGGCGCCTATGGGAATACTTCGTCAACATCTTGGCGGTTTATGAGAGTCTCCTATATCTCCCTAGGTGTTGGGCACCTAGGGGAATAATCATCCATTGTCTTGTGGTTTAGCTTTAATCTTTATAATCCTCCCTAGGTGCATGCGCCTAGGAGAGATTTCTCTCACTTATTGTTATTTCAAGGCTTTCTTTGGGTACCTCCTAAGCTTTATGTGCCTAGGAGAGCTTCTACCCCCTTTATTGGCGTTAGCCCTCACATTCGTGATCCCTTCTTATGGTATCATCTCGTAGAAGGTTCTCTTTGTAGGGTATCCTTTCATAGGAAGTACCCTTTGTCTTTATCCTCCCTAGGCGTGGGGCGCCCATGAGTTATCTCCTCGCCTACCTTGGCGTTTTAAACATCAATTTTGCTTTGTTCCTAGGTGCTATGCGCCTAGAAGAGTGTAGTCTCCAACCTCGACTTTTTGAACATCATTCACTTCTTAATTCTAGGCGTGAGGCACCTAGAAGAATTGTGTCACACTAGTTTGGCGTTCTACGCATTCTCTTAATATTCACTCATAAGCGCTATGCGCCTAGAAGTATTATATTATGCTACTTTGGCATTTTAGGGAATAATCTAGGAGTCCTCCTAGGCGTTTGGCGTCTAGAGGCCCCTATCTTGCCTATCTTGGTGGTTTAGTAATCATTCTAGAAATCCTCCTAAAAGTTCAACGCATAGGAATCCATTTTTCCCTTTCTCTTTAGCGTGACACACCCAAGAGGTGAGTATATTTTGATATCTATGGAGCCTCCTTGGCCACGGGAGTTGCTATCCATCTCATTTTGTGGCTCACTGGAACCTGATAATACCCCTAGGCGCATGCGCCTAGGAGCCATACTCCACCCAACCGTGGCGGTTTAGGGTTACAATAGGGATCCCTCCTAGGCATGCACGCCTAGGAGATCCTTTATCTGCTTTATTTGGTGCTTTCTTATCTATACTAGGACATCCCTTTTTGGCTTTCATGCCTAGGAATGTTACCTTCAGACCTGTTTAGGGTTTATATACGTATGGAACGGTTATCATTTTAAGTAGTCGAAACGGTACGTCTTCTCACGTACCCTCAACTTCCATTTCTGTATAAGTCCTGCTAGGAGGAGGATTCTTTCATCCTCAAATTCTCAAATCTCTTTCTAATTTCTTTCTACCTAAATCTTCTCCTCAGTGTTTTTGGTAGTGATGGCTTCTGCTTCTTCTTCGGATCTTATGTCCTTGAAGGATTTGCTTAGCGAGCGCAGCTCCGAATTCCCTAGCCATATCCACTTGGATGCTCACCATTATCCCAGTACTTTAACTTCAGAAGAAGTTAACTATCTTGATCTGGCCTTTGACATCAATGGAAACTATGAAGCTGTGGTACACACAGCTTCAGATCGTCCCTGCTCTTGGAATGGACACCTATGTATCTTTAAGAAATCTATTCTCTCAAGATTCAGGATTCCTCCTAACTCTTTCACCACTCGAATTCTTGCAGAAGCACGAATCTGCCCAGCTCAACTTCACCCAAATGGTTATAAGACCATTCATACCTTCTTGGGCCGATGCAGAATCAAAGAGATCGAACCTTCTGTAAATATTTTCAGGAAGATCTTCAAATTTAAAAATTGTCCCACTCCTCATTAGGGATGGTTTACCATTCAGCACAGAGGCAAAATCAGCCTTATATTCTCAGCCGCGTCCATGCCTGACTCGATTAAGGATTGGAAGAATGAGTACTTCTTCATTCGATGGAAGACTAGAGATTGGGAAACTCTGTTTAGAACCGAATTTGGCACAACACACGAGATTGACGTCAAACGCCTTCATCTATCTGAAGAGGAAGATAGAGCTATTAAACTGCTTCAAGAGGATAGGGAATCAATTCACTATATGTCTATCTTATGGAAGGAAAACCTCCAAAACCTAGGCCTTAGCCACTTGTCACCTACTGGTATTACTCTTTCTTCATGTTTTTCAAAGTTGTAATTCATATCCTTTATATGATCCTTGCTTCTCTTTGCAGCTACTGTTTATGCCAAAATCTTGCTCCGTAAATGGAAGAACCGAGCAGACAATACTCGTCCGCATGAATCAAAGCGAGCTCTTAGACAGAAAAGAGGTTCTTTCTTTAGTGAGGTTGGTCCTTCTTCCAATGTCGTCGCAAATCCTCCTGTTACTCCAGATAAAGCTATCTTCCAAGGTGGATGGAATATTCAGAGCGAAGACTCCATTGTTAGGGATCCCGACTTAGCGGAAGAGTGGTCTGCGAACTCCATTACTCCAGCAGACAAACGTGTTTTTGAGGGCCTCACTTCAGATTTTCTTATGTCAGAAGGTTCCAAGGCCATTGGATATGTACGTTTCATACATTCTAGTCATTTTATAGCATCATGATAGTTCTTTTTCTAACATCCTTCTTTCTTCAGGCTAATTGCTACCTCTAGGACGATTTTGAGCAGATAAACAGGCTGAGCGCTACCGATGCAGATCTAGACCGACGTGAATCAAATTTAAGACAGAGGCTCTACACCACCAAAAGAGAAGTAACCTCCCTAAATTTCCAATGCTCGAAGCTCTATGATGACGGGATTCTTCTTCGTCTCATAAAGAAGAACATGGATGCTCAAATTATTTAGGACGTCCTCCAATCTGATGAATATAAAGAAAGGAAGAGGCGGACAGCTGAAAGAAGATACCCTCTGGAGCGCAAAAGCTGCTGGGATTCCATTTGCAAGACTCTTCAAGAACAACTTCCCTCAGTGGACCTTAGTGGCGTGAAGGATCCTCAGGATGATTCTTCTTCTTCTTTTGAGGATGATATGAGTGAAAGCTTTTAATGTACTTTTCAACTATTCTTAATGTAATTAAATATCTTTATTTAAATGAATCTTTGACTCTTACAGAAAAATCTTTTATCAGAAGCATATAATCGTCCAACTAAACACAATTTCTCTTGAAACAATAATATAACCAATAATATAAAGGAAAACTTCAATCACACAATCTCTTTAGACAAGCTACATCCCTGATTTTGAGGATGACGGGTTCCTTCACCACTGAGCCATTCATAATCTCCAAAAACATTAAGGAACAGACACTTCATTTCTTTATAATAACATATGCTCTCTTTTGGTAGACTCTCGTACCATCCATAAACAGCTCCTTTCAAAGTTATGGGCAATATCTTGCAATGGAGGTCTTCCGTCAAGGACTTGGTTATCAACACCCGGGATATCTCTTGTAAATGTAATAGAGGATCCTTCCTTCCATCATATTGGGGTAACTTTGGCATGTTGAAATCATCAGGAAACCTAGCCTCGAAGATTTTCCTCACAAAAGGTCATTCAATATCCCTACGTCTCTTCTTGCTTCGATCAACGTCTTTATCATCTGATAATGTCTTGACTTCTTCATCCCTCTCCCTCCTTTTCAGTCGCCCCCGGACTTCTCCAATCCCATTCTTGGTAGGGAATTTGATCTTAGCATAATAGG
>JAUEJK010028622.1:0-19393 GCA_032274865.1 Eryngium alpinum
TATATATATATTAAATGAAATACATATAATTTTTAAATATAATTATAATTAAGTTAAAAATTAGTATCCTAGTCCTAATTAAATAAGAAATTTCTTTTTAATGTATATATTACATTAAATTCATTTTGATATATTTGATATTAATAAAAAAAATTAAAATTTTAAAATAATAAATTTAATTAATACATAGAATTATATATCTTTAGATTGTATCATAATATTTGTTTTATATTATATAATACATAGAATTATATATCTTTTAAATAATAATTTTAAATAAATAGTTAGCAATCTAATCTTAATTTAATATAAAGTATTTTTTTAATATATTTTATAATTAAAATTTTATTTATACTAAAATTTTAAATATATAATATATAAATATGTATTAAAAATAAAATAAATAAATTTATTTATTAAATTTTATAATCATCCATACTAACGGGATACATGCTTGTAGATATTTAAATATAAATTATGATCTCAATTAAATACGAAGTAATATCATATTTATCTTACTTAAATATAAAGTATTTATCTCTTACTTATGTATCATTATTAATCTTTATTAAGTATTAAGTAATTTGATATTTAAAAATAAATTATAATTCTAATTAAATAATAAGTAATGTCCTACTTAAATATTAAGTCTTTCTCTCATAATTCTAATTAAATAAGCCTACTTAAATACAAAAGTCTTTATCCATTACTTATATTTTATTATTAATCGTAATAAGTAATTTGATACTTAAAAATAAATTATAATTCTAATTAAATAAAAAGCAATGTCCTACCTAAATATTAATTCTTTCTCTCATAATAATTTCAAATAAATAGGAAGTAATTTCCTACATAAATATAAAGTCTTTCGCTCATACTTTTTTTATTATTCTTTTATTATATATTAAATAAAATATTTATTATTTTAAAATATAATTTTAATAAATAAAAATCAGTATCATAATCTTAATTAAATAAAAAGTACTTTTAAAAATAAATAGTATTCTTAATTAAAAAATATAAAAGTCTTTATCTCTTACTTATATTTTTTTATTAATTGTATTAAGTAATTTGATATTTAAAAGTAAATCATAATTTCAATTAAAAAAAAAGTAATGTCCTACTTAAATTTAAGTCTTTCTCTCATAATTTCAATTAAATAAGAAGTACTATCCTACATAAATATAAAGTCTTTATCGCCTACTTATATTTTATTATTATTCTTTTATTATATATTAAATAAAATATTAATTATTTTAAAATATAATTTTAATAAATAAAAAAATAGTATCATAATCTTAATTATATAAAAAGTACTTTTAAAAATAAATAGTATTTCTAATTAAATAAGAAGTAACGTCCTACTTAAAAATTTTACTTTTTAATTTATAGTTTATAAACTAATTTTTTATAATATATTTATAATAATATTTCAAAAATTATAATAAAATTTAAAAATTATATAACTGACTGTGCTTTTGCACGGGTTTTATTCTTGTATTATTACTAAAGCACAAACAAGGATGATTGGTCGTCGTCACTTCTTAATTATATTCAAGTATTAAATAATTTGATAGATTTGATAGTTAAAAATAAATCATAATTTTAATTAAATAAGAGGTAATGTCTACTTAAATATTAAGTCTTTCTCTTATAATTCTAGTCAAATAATAAATAATATCATACTTAAATATAAAGTCTTTCTCTTTTACTTATATATTATCTATCTATACCTTATTATTAAAGCAGAACCAAGGATAATTTGTCTTTATTGTCATCGTCATCATTTTTTTTAATTAATATTTAGATATTAAGTAGTTTGATATTTACAAATAAATTATAATTCTAATTAAATAAGAAGTAATGTTCTATTTAAATATTAAGTCTTTTACTTATAATTTCAATTAAATAAGAAGTAATATCTTACTTAAATATAAAGTCTTTCCCTCTTATTTATATATTAGTATTAATCTTTTATTAAGTAATTTGATATTTAAAAATAAATCACAATTTCAAATAAATAAGAAGTAATGTCTTACTTAAATATTAAGTATTTCTCTCATAATTATAATTAAATAAGAAGTAATATCAAACTTAAATATCAAGTCTTACTCTCATAATTCCAATTAAATAATAAGTAATATCATACTTAAATATAAAGTATTTCTCTCATACTTATATTGTATTATTAATCTTTTATTATATACTCCTATTAAAGAAAAAAAATATATTTTTAAAATACAATTTTAATAAATAAAAATGAGTATCATAATATTAATTAAATAAAAAATAATTAAAAAAATAGTATTTCTAAAAGTCTCACTCTTTATTTTGTGTTTATAATTTTTTTTGATATTATATGTATAACAAAATTTATAATTTACAAAAAAAATTATAAATTATATTTTTTTAAATAAGCAAATTGATTAATAAGGAAAGGTTCGACAATTACATCTGAATTAAACAGTCCATTAAGCCAACCACAAAAGCCCAACTACTCAAACCAACAAAAAACTACTAAAACTAAGAGCCCAAAATGAAGCATAACAGATGAATAAAAACACAATAACTAAAGCAACCCAAACTAAATTTCCCTGCCTCAGTCCATCAACTGATCTTGCCCAATTTCCTCTCCGATGAAATCTACTGGTGCAACTTCTTCCTCTGTCAGAATCTGCTGTTCCACCCCTTCCATAAAACCATTTTCCACTGCATTTTTGATCCCCTCCTTATGTTGCCATCCTGTTCCACAGTTCATTGTTTGCTTCCTGTTGCTGCTGATGATTCATCCTTGCTAATGCTGCATTCCACACTGGGTCTCCAAACTCACCCACATGAGGTGGGTTAACCACCGTTGCTCCCTCACCAACATTTTGAGGCGGATTTACAACCATTGCCATACCATTAAATGGCACAAAAACCATCTCACGGTTATTATCGAAATCCACCAGATTCTCCACCTGCCCAAATGGTTCTATAATGTTTGCCAGCTCCGTCAAGTTATCCATCCCATACCTTGCTAAAAACATCGCCACCTATTTGCACGAGGTCTAATAAACCTGTAAAAGCACCTATTGGCCTCCCCCATCAGCTCATGGACTTTATCCGAGAGAACCTTAACTTCATCATCATCAAAGAGGTCCGAGTCCTCAATAGCATTGCGAGCTTCTTCATCAGATGTTTACAGTTGGAGAAGGATACGATTCTGCCTAAAATCTTCTTCATCAAATAAATCTACTGCTATTTGAAGCCCATCCAGACAACCCCGTAGCTTCACTAAAACTGGATCTTCCTCTTCCACAGTTCCTGTAAAACCCAAAATGAAGTTACCCTGCCTATCCCGAATCACTCCTCCAATCCCATTATTGTTCCCATTTGCTGGAGCAGGGATACCATCATGAAATGAGAAACCTTTTACATTAATCTTCAAGTAGCCCCTATAGGGCCTCACCAATGCATAACCCACCATGATTGAAGGACTGAAGATGTAAAGAAGCAAAACAGAAGAGAAGAAGGAAAAGATTTTTTTGGAGAAGATACAATGCTTTAGGGAGATTATATAGCCATAAAACCCCTAATACATCATTACCCCTAGTTAAGACGGCTATAAAGTTGCACAGGGAACCCACAAAATCCACTAATACATGCCTTACAAACATCTCTTTAAATGCAATGTCTGTTTGCATTTCTTTGAAAAAACAAATCCGTAATTACATTATAACCATCCATAAGCCCCCATTTTTCCTAAGAAATCCACTTTGGGCTATTTCATGAGCACCCTTATTAGCAAACCTACCTACATGAATGAACTGGCCCAAAAGAAATTTTAGAAATTTTTTAACTGAAGAATGAATTGGGCTTAGGCTCAACGAAAATGGATTGCTGCTAACACACTTAGTATATTGGATGAGAATTTTGGAGTCTGAGAAAAAAGTGAACTTATACTTCAGAAAATTCTTTTTAAGAATGATCTCCATCACAAAGATTAAAGCAGTTTCCTCAGCATCCAATGGAGTAGCAGCAGAACATGGACAAGAGAAGATAAAAACAATTTCATCAACCATGTTAGTTATGTAACCTCCTATACCTGTATTAGGGGAGGCCTTATCTTTGAGGAACCATGCACCATCAATCCATACCCTCCATTCTTTATTACTGTCAATAAGACCCTTTGTGTTTAACTTGTCTTCTAAAGCTCTAATGTTACACCACTTTAATGGGCTTACAAGCCATATTTCTTTCTGATCAACATGGATTAAAGAAGAAGCAGTTGCCCATTCAAGAGACCTAGTTTTAACTATAATTTCAAATTCATTTTTCTTCAATCTCTTTTTGTTAAAAACACAATCATTCCTAATTAACCAAAGTGACCAGAAAGCAGTTGAAAGATCTATCCAGTCCCAAGGTAGGGTTGTGCTATCATTCCAAAACAAATTTTTACCCCACCAGTGGAACAGAATGTCCTTCATCCATGTAGCTAGTTTACAGTCATTAAACAAGTGTTTTAAATCTTCATTTTCTTTATCACACCAATCACATCCTAAGACTAGTGGAAAACTCATACCTCTTGAGCTTAATAAGACTTTGGTAGGCAAAATGTTGTTTCCAAGTTTCCAAAGGAAGAGATTAACCTTTGGAAGCAACAAAAACCCCAGAGAGCAGCCCATTTTGAATCCTCATTTTTGCTCTCTAATTTCACATAACAGTCACCTAATCTAAATGTCTTATTTGTTGCTTTCCAAACCAGGATATCTCTGTCTTCATTAAGAGTTAAAGAATCTAGAGCAGAATGTAATTCAAAGAACATTTCTTTTTCAAAATCCCTCAAGGGTCTCCTCCACCATGGCAATTTGCCTTCCAGAATGCACCACCTGTTTCTGTAGTAAAAATCTAAGCTCTCATTTTTGAATACAGCAATCAAGAAAAGATTATTAAATTCCTCACCGAGGACACCTAAGTTACACCATGTATCATTCCAAAATTCAATGGATTTCCCATTCCCAACCTTCCAGTAGAAATAGTTATCATTAACCCATCCACAGAGATGGTCTGATGATTGAAGATTTCTAACTGAGCTAAAAAAGTTAGAAAGTTTTAACTTTGAAGGCCACTTAGAAATATTTTTGTTTAGCTCAACACCATAAATAGCCACCAGAATTTTCCTCCACAGAGCATTTTTATTCTGCATCCATCTACTTATCCACTTAGCCAATAAAGTCTCATTACTTTTTCTTAAATTACCTAAACTGAGACCTCCGTAAGACTTAGGACTGCAAATTTTATTCCAACTCAAAGAGTGCCATTTCCTTTCATCAACCTCATGTCCCCATTGGAAACTTCTTCTTATTTTATCAATTTCCTTTATAATAGATTTTGGCATTTCTTTAATATTTATCCAAAACACAGGCATACTATTCAGTGTAGACTGAATTAGAACCACTCTTCCAGCCTTTGATAAACATTTTCTTTTCCAAAGGGAAAGCTTGTTTTTGAATTTATTAATGATAGGTCTCCATGCAACTTTTTTCTTCTTTGAGACTCTCAAATTTAAACCAAGATAGGAGAAAGGAACAATACTTTTTTTGCAGTTAAGAATGCTTCTCCATCTGGTTGCTAGTTCTTCTTCAATGCCAAAAGAGAAAAGTGAACTCTTCTCAAAATTTATTTTAAGGCCTGACGTAAATTTGAAACATTCCAACACCAATTTTATTCCTACGATGCACTCCTCATTTGCTTCTAGGAATAGAATTGTATCATCTACAAATTGCAAATGAGAGAGGGCCACCTTACCTTTTCCAATTTTCAAAGAACTAAAGATTCCATTTTTTAAAGCTTCCTTTAGGAAAGTACTAAAAATTTCACCCACAATGTTAAATAGTAGAGGAGACAATGGATCTCATTGCCTCAATCCTCTTTTAGGTGAGAATTCAGAAGTTGGAGAGCCATTCAACATGATTGATATTCTAGCAGACTCAATGCACTCCTTTATCCATGATATCCATTTCTTACCAAAGTTCATCTTCTCCAAAGATTCAAACTAGAAAACTCCAATTAACTGAGTCAAAAGCCTTATGGAAATCAAGCTTTAGAGCCAATCCTTTTCTTTTTTTCATTTTCAACCATTCAATAATCTCTGAAGTGATTAGAATGTTGTCTGAGATCTGTCTTCCTTTCATAAAACCAGATTGTTCTTCAGAGATCAAAGAATCCAACACTGTTTTCAATCTATTAGCCAACACCTTTGATAAAATTTTGAAGGCTGAGTTAATTAAACTAATACGCCTAAAATCATCAATGCAAGTAGGATCAGGTTTCTTGGGAACCAAGGTTATGAAAGATGAGTTATACCCTCTTGGAATGTGTTCCTTTGAATGAAAAAGATTCATAAAGTTTAAAAATCCTTCCTTCAAATAAGGCCAACAGAACCTAACAGTATTGAAGTTGATACCATCTGGTCCTGGAGCCTTGCTTGGATTGCAGTCATTCAAGGCTTGTTTAACTTCCACCTCTAAAAAAAGAAGCTCCAGTCTAAGTTTATCGTCTTCAGAGATCCTTGGGGTTGCTAAATCTCCTAAGGAAAAGAGAATGCTCCCATCTTTGTTAGAGAAGAAGTCTTTAAAGTGTTCAAAAAAGAGTGCCTTAATCTCCTCTGGATCCTTAAAAACTGAATCATTGCTCTTAATGCAGCTGATGCTATTTCTTGTATTTCTTTTTTAATCACTGCATGAAAGAACTTTGTGTTCTTATCTCCTTTTACTATCCATTCACATTTGGCTTTTCTTTTCAAAAATTATTCTTTCTCAGTGTAAAGATTATTCAACTTAACTATTAGAGAAGAAATGTCAACATTCTCATTCCCTTCATCAGCTTTATTTATTTCATTTTCCAGGAGATGGATCCGGGAGAAGATGTCTCAATTTTCAAATTTATTCTAATTCTTAACAACTGATCTCAATTCTCTGAATGCTTGTGGAATGTGATAATCCTTACCTTTATTCTTTGTTAGAGATATCCAGAATTTCTTGACTAAACATTCCACTTCAGGCTTGAGTAGCCAGTGATCAAAGATCTTGAATGGTTTAGCTCCTCAATCCTTCTCACTTGCTTGCAGTCAAATTGCATTATGATCAGAGTGCTGCCTATTTGAACATGTTAATGTCCAATGTCTATTTTCCCACCATTGAATACTTACAACAGCTCTATCTAGCTTGCTTTTTTTTTGATGGACCAAACCAGGTAAAGCAAGAAGAGAGCATTGGTACATCTAATAGTCCTAGGTCTCTGATGAAAGAATTGAGAAGCTCACGGTCTTTCTTACTGATAATGCAGTTAGATTTTTTATACTCAGCTCTTACTGAATTCCAATCACCAAGAAAACAAATAGGAAACCCCTCTCATTGCTCAGAATCTTCTATTAGAGAATTAAAGAATTCATTCTTCTCAATTGGTTTATTTGGTACATAAACATTGTAACACAAAACACACATGTTCTGTCCAGAGTTAAATAAATTAACTCTTAGACAGTTCATATTCACTTTGAAGTCCAAAAGCTTAAGGGAAGAAGAATTCTAAGAAGTCCATAGTCCACCAGACTTTCCTTGAGCATCACTAGTTTTCCATTCATTTGCCATGTTATTCCATAAAAAATCACTTAAGCAATTGTTCTAGTCTTCTTTTTTTGTTTCTTGAAGACAAACAATATCACGCTTATGTTTTGAGATCTTTCCTTTTACATTTCTTTTATTACTGTCTAAAACCATACCTCTAACATTCCAAGATAAAATTTATAGATTCATTGTAAAGAGTGATGTACCTTTTGAGCTTAAAGCACTTAGCAAGAATGCTCTTTCCCTTTCCTCTTAAGGCCCAAAGTTTCCCCCACCTTAAACATACAATCATCATTGTCTTCAAGTTTCCTATGACCTGCGGTTTTTGTGTGTTTACCCTTACTAACTGAAGAAAGACTTTTCACCAAATTAAAGGGATTTCTCAAGGCACTTGATCTCTTTCCAGGTCTTCCTCTTGTACTTTTCACCTTTAGTTTCAGCACCAACATACAGAGATCTTCTTCAACATTATTTGTGAGCCTTAACCATTCTTCTTTGGACAGTTGACTGCTATCAAAAGATTCTTTTAATTCAATCCATTCCTCTTTTTTCTTTACTAGTTGTTTTCGCAGTGATTTATATTCACTCAGTGGATTGAGGGTTTTGTTGATGATGCAGCTAGCAGGATCTGCATTAACTAACTTATCCCTATTAGAATTCTTAGAAGCCTCACCATCCATGTTCCTCATGACTTCTGAAGATTCTGGAACCACTGTGTCAATGACAGAGTTTATTTTGGATTGATAGACCAATTTCTCAGTGTTAACATCAGCTCCATCTAGATGCAGTGATCCCTCATTCAATCCTTCTTATTGTTGTAAGGAACTTAAACTTTCCTCTCTTGAAGAGTTTTCTCTTCAAAAATCACAATGTTCAGCTTTACTAATTTCTTCAATTCTTATCACACAATCTGCATTTCTTTCCAAATAACAGTGATATCTGTAGCAAATTTGTTTCTCTATGGAATTGGCAATTTTACATTTAATAGACCTGAAGCAATTGTTTGGCATGGTATCCATGTCATGGTCAATCACCCTTCCAATATATTTCAAGACAAGATTCAGATTCTCATTACTATAGTATGTTAGAGGCAGTCCTCTACATTCAATTAAAAAAATTCTTTCAACTGCCAACTTTTCAAGGTCTGCTTCTCTTATACTATAAAACCATTTTTCCAAAAACTTCCCACCATTCTTTTTTAGATCCTCAGCTAAATTATCTTTGGTGAAATTTGTCAAACACCTTCCATCAACAATAGGAAGTAACTCAATTCCATCCGATTTCATTTCCAATAATTCAAGTTTGATTGTTTTAATCGGCAATTTTGGGCAAGCAATAACAGCCTTTTTTAGGAGTTCTTTTAGTCCTACATTGGGCCTTAAAACAACTCATTTATTCAGAATGTCCTCTTTTGAATTTTCATATAAGTCCTTGTTGTCATACTCATTCACAACAATCTTTGAACTATGAGCCTTCAATATTGCACTCCTCATTGGCTCGTTAGCTTGCTCTGAGTTAACTAGCTTTTTCGGCTCCTGATTAGGCATGCTTCTATCTATTGGCACCATTCTCAACTTCTTATTTGATTGTCTTGAGAACTTGGCTGACATTCTTTTCCCCCAGAATGATATGCCATTCAGTATCGATATAACTGCCTCACCATCTTTTTCATTTTTTACCACTACAAATTCATATCTTTCGTTTAGACTATTTCTTTTCTTTGGGAGGATAATATCCTTGATTATTGCTTGTCTATTTATTGCCAACCAAATATCCCCTGCCCTAATATCTTGATGCAAATTATTTAAGAAAATAGTGCATACCTTATTGTCAGTGATTAGCTTTTTCTTTAAGACTATGACCCAATCGTTAAACCTATCTTCCTTTTCCATTCCATACTTCTTCAGCTCTTTTTCATGTTGAACCCATATTAATGGTCTTTTTCTTCCATCCCAATGAACGCTGTTCGTTCTAAATACCTCCCTACCTATGTCCAAAGCTTGGTTTCTTCCTGTTATAGATTGATTTCTCCTCCAAATCAATTGATTTCCATTTTAGTTAATGGATCCCCAACATCTGAGTTTTCTCTTTCTAGGGGTCTTAGACAAGGAGACCCAATATCTCCTCTCCTATTCAATATTATGGCAGAAGTCTTCAACTATTTCATCAAAAAGGACCTCCAAGAGGATATCTTTAGAGGTCTGAAGATAGGAAAAGAGGAAATGGAGATCTCCATCTTGCAATTCGCGGATGATTCCATAATATTCTTGGAAGCTAATGAGGATAGTGTAGTTGGTTTTAAGAAATCCCTGGAGTGCTTCCAACATACCTCGGGTTTAAAAATAAACTTCGAAAAGAGTTGTTTATACTCTTTTGGTGTCCAGGAAGATAAGGTGGAGAAATGGAGAAAAAATTTAAATTGCAAACAAGGAACTCTGCCCATGAATTACCTTGGAATGAAGATTGGTCAATCGTGCAAAAGAAGAGCATTTTGGCTTCCAGTAATAGAAAAATTCAATAAGAAACTTAATAGTTGGAACAAGGAAAATCTTTCTATGATGGGCAGAGTAATTCTAACAAAATCTACTCTCAATAGTCTGCCTAATTACTGGATGAATCTTCTATTCATACCTAGCAATGTGCTTAAGGAAATTGATAAGATCATGAGATCATTTATATGGGGTCATGAGTCCAATGAAAGGAAACTGCATACCATCTCATGGGAAAGAATGTGCAGAAGAAAAGAAGAAGGTGGACTAGGTTTGTGTTCTTTAAGATCAAGAAAGTTGGCCCTTTTAACCAAATGGACTAGCAGATAGATTCAAGGCAAAAATTGTCAATGGAGGCATGTGTTACAGGCTATCTATGAAAAGAAACTAGGTCATAATATGGATGAATGGAATGATCACACATCTTTCTCAGATATGATTAAAGCCTTTAGGCAACCTCATGTGACACCTTCTCTTGCTCCATTAATAAAGTTTACTAGTTTCGGTTGGCTGATAGGGGATGGAAAAAACATTTCTTTCTGGTATGATAAATGGTGTAAACCGGGAATTCTGAGTCTAAAATTCAAAAGATTATTCAATCTTTCACTCTTGAAGAATGATAGTCTCAATGAGGTATGTGCCAAGAGAGAATCCTTATGTTCAAACTGGAAAAATGGATGGAGAAGAAGGTTAAATGGAAGAGAGGTTAGAAAATGGGATCAAATTTTAAAAGCCATGCATTCAACCTTGTGGAAAGCACACCCTGACACTCTCATATGGAAATCTTCTAATAGATGTCTGAATTCTGCTGACTGCTACCATTGCATAGAATCAAAAGAAATAGATAGGAATTGGTCTCTGATATGGGGTTTTGACTGTCTCCCAAACGTTAAATTATTTCTGTGGAAGCTTAGTCTTGATGTTCTTCCATCTAAATGTTTTCTAAAAAAGAGGGGTGTCATTCTTGCTGATGGATTTCTCTGTAGTTGGTGCAAAGGTGTGGAAGAAGATACGAAACACATATTTTTTGACTGTACCCCAGCAATATGGATGCCAGAATTCTTAAATTCTTGGTGGGGAAATGACAGAATCAATTGGTCTAAGGATACTATTTTACCTTGGTCTTGGATTGATTCTAAAGGTAAAAAGTGGAGCAGAAAAGGCTGGAACTTATGTCTAGCAGCCTCTCTATGGTCCTTGTGGAAATTAAGAAATGATAAAACCTTCAATGGTAAGGGGTTAAGCAAAGAAAACCTCACGGTAGTGGTTAAAAAAAGAATTCAAAGCTGGGCAGAAGTTTTTGATCACTTTCCTCGGGAGGAGGAAAATTTGTGGAAAGCAAGTCCCAGAGAATGGTACTGTAAAAGGGACATAGAAGAGCAAATTTTCTATAAAAAGTTAATCGATAGTTCATCAGGATGGCTAATTTTTTTTGATGCAGCATGGTCTCAATTTTCATGTGAGCTTCCTAGTGCGGTAATAGGGGGCTACATACAAGATGAAACCAAAGAATTCATTTTCATCTTTTCGGGGCCGATAAAGGCTTCCTCTCTATGCATGGCAGAAGAGAAAGCTCTTAGCTTTATGTTGGAATCTATCCTTAAAACAAATCTCCCAAGATTGCAACTTAATTTCTTTTCAGACTCTAAGTGGGTGATTAATTTAGCAAAGAAGGCCTGCAATCCATTCTCTTTCTCTAAAAGCCCACTGGATACTCTAATCAAAGAATTGTCAGAAAAGCATTTTGGGTCGTTTCATCATATCTCTAGAATTTGTAATTCTGGAGCCCATGAAATGGACCAACAAGGTAAAAAAAAGATCCAAGTTAGTATATGGCTGGTGTAAATGCAGGATGATCATTACACTTTTTGGAAATCAAAGGGTTGCATTACTGGAAAAGGTGAGAGGAGAGAGATTGTCTGTGGGCGTGGATATTTCCCAAGGTGCCTTTAGTGCATACCGATATGCATGCAATATTTGTAATTATTTTCTAGGGTTAACTCCCCAGCTTCCCAATCTTGGATGCCTATATAAGCTTGGCCTTTATGGTTTACTATTCACATATATCATCTCTCATAAGTTTGGTGACAAATCTTCACATATCATGAATTCTTATGTTTGGAGAAAACCTTTACCAGGCTACTTAAAAGTGAATGTTAAAGGTGATTTCCTTCATTTGGGTGAGGACGGATCCGATAATGGTAACCGAAATGGAGTGGGTGGTTTGATCAGAGATGAGCAATGCAACTTCATATGTGGCATTGCCGGTACGGTGGGGGAGAATAACAGCTTACTGGTTAACTTAAAGGCTTGTCTCTTGTCTCTCAGGTATTAAGCTTGCTCTAAATTTGTTTCACCCAAATGACGATAATGTGATCTCATTGAGTTGGAAACGTCTGATGAGGACGCTTATCACGCTATAAGGAATCAAGAACTATACCATGATGACGATGTAAGAGTTTTGATTGATAAAGTTCATGCTCTAATGGCGGAACCAGAGAGTTATTTTTTTTGACAAAATTCGTCCTCAGGCAAATAAGCCGGCAGCATATTTGGCAAGGGTTGGTCTTATTTATGTGGAAGGAGTTGAAGCCCTTGAATCTTTTGATATACCAATAGGAGATGTTGCAAGAATGGTGAACTTCGATAACAATGATGACATTGTGTTTAATCATAACAACGATTTGGAGGATAGAATTGACTTGGTCTTGCCAGTAGATTTTGGAAATCAGAACAATCAGGGAGGGGGAGATCCGATTTGGGAAAATACTTGGGCAAACTGGGATAATGAACAACAACAAGCAAACATTAATCTATGGAATCAGGCGGAAACGGAAGGTCAAAATGGTGTTATAGGGATGACAGCTGAAGGAAATAATATGGAAAATCAAGCTCAGGTGAATCAAGTTGAAGAACAGATGGTAGAAGTTCAGATTTTAGATGCGGATGGTATTGAGATGGAGATAGCGGGCGAAGAAGAAGAAGGTTGACGGGTCTGGGCCATTTTCTTTGGTTTCAAAATTTTAAGTTTATGTTCTATTGGGTCTGTCTTAGGATTGTTGGGCTTATCCCGTAGCTTCTTAGGTATCTAGTTTTTCATGGTAATGGATGTATGGGTCTAGCCCTTTAGTTGTACTCTCTGCCCTTTGGGCTTATTTAATGAAATTTGCTTATTAAAAAAAAGTCCATTTTTGAAGTTCCTTTCTCCCGCTCGTACTCTCTCTCTATCGCCTTCCTAATCGCCCTTCCTCTCCATAATTATAAATTATATAGCTAACTGTGCTTTTGCACGGGTTTCATTCTTGTTTTATTATTAAAGCAGAACCAAGGATAGTTGGTTGTTGTTGTCGTCGTCGTCACTTCTTAATTAATATCTAAGTATTAAATAATTTGATAGCTTTGATAGTTAAAAATAAATCATAATTTTAATTAAATAAGAGGTAGTGTACTATTTAAATATTAAGTCTTTCTCTTATAATTCTAATTAAATAAGAAGTAATATCCTGCTTAAATGAAAGTCTTTCTCTTTTACTTATATGTTATTATTAATCTTTTATTAACTATTTAAGTAATTTGATATTTAAAAATAAATTATAATTCCAATTATATACGAAGTACTCCTATTTAAATATCACTCCTATTTAAATATCAAGTCTTTCTCTCATAATTTTAATTAAATAAGAAGTAATATCATACTTAAATGTAAAATATTTATCTCTTATTTATATTTCATTATTAATCTTTTATTAAGTATTAAGTAATTTGATATTTAAAAATAAATTATAATTCCAATTAAATACGAAGTAATGTTCTACATAATTCAAATTAAATAAGAAGTAATATCCTACTTTAAATATAAAGTATTTCTCTCCTACTTATATTTTATTATTAATCTTTTATTATATATCAAATAAAATATTTAATTTTTTTAATTTTAATAAATAAAAAATAGTATCATAATCTTAATTAAATAGAAAGTATTTTTAAAAATAGAAAGTATTTTTAAAAATAAATAGTATTTCTAATTAGATAAGAAATATTGTCCTACTTAAAAGTCTAATTCTTTATTTTTTTTAAATAAGCGGAATATATTCATTATGGCACAAGGCCAGCCCAACGGCACTTACAAAACTCTTTTTCCACAATCCTTGCTGCAAAACAGTTTTAGCCTACTAATAACAACTAGCCAACCCAATTGAAATTAAAACAAACCTTAAATTCCTTCATCAAAACCAAAAACTAAAGCCCAATAAAAATAACTACCAAAAGAGAACAACCCAAGAACAACCAAGCACATTCAATTTCCGGCGCCATCATCATCGTCAATCACCACAACGTCTTCCTCCATAATTTGCATTTGTTGTTCTGCCTCCTGAGCTTGATTCTGATTCTCCACTAGCGCTCCATTATCGTTATCTCCTTCCTCTTCAAACAGTTTCCATAGGTTATTGTTTTCCTGCTGCTGTTGCACTTGGTTCCATGAATTGATAACATTCACCCAAACAGGGTATGGGTCTTCTTGTGGGGGCTGATTGTATGCTGCCAAGTAATCAAGAATCACCAATGGAACTTGATTAAAGAAGCCATTGTTATGAACAATCTCCATATCCCTGTTGTTGTCCTCATTGATGATTATTAACAGGTGTTATACCTTGAAAGTAAAATTCTAATACAAATACAATCACAAACTGGGAAATACACTTAAAGAAGGAAATCAGTAAAGATGCTTTCATAATATTCAGGATAAAGGTTTAGCCATTTCTGGCAACACTATATATGGTAGCTCTACTAAATAAAATAAACAACTGGAAATGATAAAGCTGTAGCCCAACACTCTAACTATCTCAGCCCAACTGATTACTTAACCCAATTACCCGACCTGGCCCAATCATTTCATTAGTGCATACGGTGTCGTAGACTTCCAACATAAATTCTCCTTTGCGCGCCCCAACTGTTAACTCAATCCCTAACTTTCCATTTCAGTTCGTAACAACAGGTATTCGTTTGGTTCATCAAAAGTGACGATTCTTTCAGCACAAGCAAGACCCGCCCTCACCAGATAGTTTGCAGCCATATTAGCCTGTTACATTACCCTCCTAAAATGAGATTCCTTTGGCTCCTTCAAAATCTCTTTAACCCTATTCGAGAAGAGCTTGATCTCTTTATCATGAAATTGGTTTCGATCCAAAACTGCTCTATGGGCATCTTCATCGCTTGTTTCAAGTTCGATAACATCACATTTTCTTCAGTATTTGGATCGAAGAGATCTACCGTAACCCTCACACCTGCTAAGCATGCTCTCAAGTTCACTACAGTCGGTTCATCTTCTTCAGCGAAACCCACTATAAAATTACCCAAATAATCACGGACTGTTCCTCCGATGCCATTTCTTTTCCCATTTGGTGGTCTATTTGCACCAATGGGCAGAAATACACCGTTTACATTCACCTTTAAAAAACCCACTGGTGGTCTTTTCCATGCAAAAGAACTTATGGTGAAAAGTTAAGGAAGATAAAAAGCTGAAGAGAGATATAAAATAATAGTAGAATACTGAATGAACACATCCTTTGTATTGCTTCTATTTATACGGCTCTTAGGGCTATGAAACCCTATGCAATAATTACTCTCCCTTGGGCATGCACTTAATATATCTCGGGAATTGCACAGCACACAAAGAATCTCACGCCTAACATAAGCTTAAACACGACTGTTCAGCTTCCTCTCTGTAGGGGTCCCAAAAATAGATATGAATTTATTTAATTACGGACGGATATCATTTAATAATATTCGGGTTGAATCGGATTTAATTTAGGGCCCGGTGGCCTAATTAATAAGAGGAATCCGTTCCTACTAAGCCCGATACGGCAGAAAGCCCAATACGGCTAATTAATTATGAGGAGGCGCATAAACCCTAATTAAAGGGGGGAAGTGAATCTATAAGGTCAATCATATACTGATTCCTTGACTTAAGGAGCAAGTATTTAAGAGATAAGGTAAGAGAAAATACCAAATCGAGTATGAATATAATTCCTAATATACATCTGAAACCTTAATCTGCAGGTATAAATATGGGATTATTCTTCATGATCAGGTACGCTAGTTTTACTCCAGTGGAGATATTTTATTCATCATCCAGATCACTTATTCTTGCGCCCGAGAGTCCCCAGTGGGACAAACCCCCACCGGTTTTTGCAGGTTTTTCGGTGAGCATCCGAGGAACAAGGAGAGGGATACTAAAGCTTTTGGAGCATCACGTATCCATTAATTTTGCATCGTTATTTTGATACGTAACATTTGGCACCGTCTGTGGGAAGCTTCGAATAAAAAGCCATCAATGGAAGAACTTACATATGGGAAGCCCCTAGGGGGTAACTGGAATATAAAAAGAAGAACTCGATGCAATAATAGATGATCCCATGAAGGATAGTTCAGATCTTAAAATTGGTGATAATTATACTTCACACAAGTCTACTGCTATCATTGTCCCATCATCACTTAGGAGTTTGCATCGTAATACTCATCCTCAAATTGAAGCTGTCAAACTCAACCAAGACATTGGCGAGGAGATCCTTATAAGGGAAGATGATTCTGCTCAATGACTGTTGGAGAAGAAGATGAAAAGACATGGACAAAGGTTATAGTTACTTGCTAACCTAGAAGCATTGGATAAGGAGATAGAGGAGGAAGAAAGAGTTGATTCGGGTTTGGCTAGAAGATGAAGAGAGAAAATTGCACCAGGGGAAAAGCAGAAAACATATTACTACTTTAAGCATAGCAATAAATGAGTGTTGAGGGGTAAAAATCAGCTAAGCATAGGTGAAAATAGGTCTGCAGATAAAGCAAATAAGTGCAGCACAAAGTTTCCTTTTTAAGGTAAGCTGGCAGCACATAAATCAGAGAGGATAGAGACAACATACGGCAGTTTTGACAATCAACAGAATCTGAGCAGTGCAGCCAACACATATATATACCAACAACATGGAGCAAAAAGATCCATATAACAAACCAAATAGCTCAAAAAACCACAATATAAGTTTCTGAGATTAGCTAGTGAGAGAGTTTCTCACAACAACAAGTGAAACTCCAACTTTTAGAAAGAAGAATTTTCCAAAAGTTAAGAGAGAACATTTAGCTCTAGAAAGAGAAAGTTCCAAGGAAACAAATAACACAAAGTTTCTCTTTCTATCTCAATAACTAGTAAACATGTAAGTGTAGAGAGATGAAACACAAAGATAACAATAAATGTAACACATATTCATCTCACTATGATAGCAAACTGATCACTCAACACATAATCTGAGCACTCAAGAATTGACCAAGAGTAGGCATGTTATCACATAAACATAAACTAGAGCAAATATGACAGGAATGTTCAAGTCATGTTATCATAGATAACTACTACTAGTTGATTAATATATGAAAATAAACACTAATCATATCAACTAAATGATCAATACTGAGTTAACTAGAACCAATACTCAATATCAGCTTGTTAGCTAATCAAATCAAAAGAAATAATCAGCCAATTTCAAGTTGAATGCATATTGATCATGTTAAGATATGATCAAGTAATCAGATAACTCATATCTTGAACTAATAATCAGAGATTATCATGACAGAAACATTTTAGTACAAAATCAACATTGATCACATATAGACTAGAGAAAGCATATATTACAAACACAAAACACTGAATTACACAAGTTAAACCAGAGATCTAACAATAAAACTCTTACGGTTTCAAAATTTTTAAAGCACCAAATTCATCATTTCTTAAAAATATTGAGTTAAATTTGTTGAGAAACCATGAATTTTGAAAGAATTTTGATTAGATAAAACTGAAACCCCAAAATTCTGTTCTCGGATTGGTCAAGCACAAACAGTCAAATGCATATAGAACTCATTCACCAAATCAAAGAGGATACATGCAGTATCTAAGCTTCGAAAATCAAGCAAAATCAAAGAAACTTGCTTTAATTTTTGAAATCATTTTTAAAAATTACAAGTTCTTTGCTATGGTTTAAAACATTTTTAGTGAATCAATAAGTTCAAAACAAGTTTTTGATTTAAGCCTTTAAACATCCAAAATCTTTATGAAATCAGAGGCATAAATCATTTTGAAAGAATCAAAATGAACGGCTGGGATTTAATCACCGTATAACTTTTGATCTCCTCCGTAGATTATTTGATACACCACTTAATCATGTATTAGTACTTATCGGATAATTAATTTAATAAATATTTTTTCCGATTTTCCTCAAGAAAAATGTTAGTACAAAGTAAAATTAATTTGCTCTTAGTAGAGTCTTTAAATAAAATAATTCGATTTTTTTAAATTGTTCAAATAATTGAAAAGCAGAACCGATAAATTATCAGAAATTAGTTTGTAATTTATTTCGTCAATTCCATCATTCCGAGATCAAGTCTGAGCTTACAGAACCTTTCCAAACTGAGAGGTTTTATATATATGCAATATTGTGTTTAGTTTCAATATGAACCAATTCAATATCGCCTTTGTTGACATGATCATGAAGAAAGTGATGTCTCACATCGATGTGTTTGGATCGAGAGTGAATAACTGGGTTCTTACTAAGATCAACGGCACTTGTGTTATCACACAAAATGGAGACACACCGAAATTATACATTGAAATCAGCAAGCGTCTGTTTTATCCAAAGAATTTAGGTGCAACATCGAGCAGCTGCAATGTACTCAGCTTCAGTGGTGGATAGAGATACTGAATTTTGCTTCTTGGAAAACCAAGATACAAGACAACCACTAAGAAACTGACAAGTCCCGCTTGTACTTTTTCTATCCACTAAGTGACCAGCATAGTCTGAATCAGAAAAGCACACAAGATCAAATGGTTGACCCATTGGGTACCATAGACCTAGATCCACTTTTCCTTTAAGGTATCTAAATATTCGCTTAACATCAGCTAAATGAGATTCCTTAGGAGCAGCCTGAAATCTTGCACATTTATAAACCGCATATTGAATGTCAGGTCTACTTGCGATGATGTACAATAAACTACCAATCATGCCTCGATACTTACGAGTATCTACTGACGATCCATCAGGATCTGCAGTTAATTTTTCAGACGTGGACATTGGGGAATTGAGAGGTTTAACAGATTCCATTCCAAATTTTTTTAGCATCTCTTTGCAATATTTAGACTGAGAGATATGAATCCCATCGTCAAATTGCTTGATTTGCAGTCCAAGAAAGAAATTTAGTTCGCCCATCATGCTCATTTCAAATTCCTTACTCATATTTTCAGAGAATTCTTTACATAGA
>JAUEJK010028623.1:0-12759 GCA_032274865.1 Eryngium alpinum
CTTGAATTTGTGCAGTCCATACTATCTACTTCATTGCAGTGTATTGACATCATCATCATGGTTCATATTTCCAACAACATATATAAGCTACTTACGGTTATAT
This sequence comes from Eryngium alpinum, assembly GCA_032274865.1. Lineage (NCBI taxonomy): Eukaryota > Viridiplantae > Streptophyta > Magnoliopsida > Apiales > Apiaceae > Eryngium > Eryngium alpinum. Next base: position 104 of record JAUEJK010028623.1, read on the forward strand.
TCATATAAGAAAGACTTATACCTAAAAATATCTTCCGGCCACTGCTCCCCGGACACAGAGGCAAATTCCCGGACCATTTCCACTTCCATAGCATCTAAGTTAGCCAGAGGAACCTCTAACTTGATCTCCTCGGTCCATCTTGGCAGATATGCCAGATCTCCTCCGCGGATAAATATATACTCGAAGTGCTAGGTGCGGAATGAGCTAGGCATCTTCATCCATCTATCCCCAAACTTTGACGTGGAACGCCAAAAGATATTGTAGATTCCCTCATTGGGAGTTTTGGAGACAGAATGCAGCGTCCAAAATAACTTAGTGGTTGGCTCAACCCCCCTTTCCACGCATCTCGCTATGAATCCAGTGATGGACCTCATACTGTTGGGCGCCACTTGGCAAAAGGCGCACTTCAAAAAATCTTTAAATATACTATAAGTGAACCGGTGCATAGGCAGACAGAAGCCTTGCCTGAAAAATGCGACCAAAATTGCTACCCACCCACCATCCGGACGATGGTACAGACGTTCGTCTTCAGTAGGGTACCTCCATTCGTACTTGGGAGGAATGTCAAACGCTGCGCGGACGACCGGTTCCACGTCCCTCGCAAATCTGCTAGGCTCGGAGGCATACTTCAGACCTCCAAACTGCTGCCCCAGACGGGCATTATCATAGACGAGCGGATGCTTGCTCAGCTCATTTAACTCTTCCTCATAGGATTTAAAGTAAAGATCCATAATTTCTTCAAAATTACTAGGTGTGGACTTTATAATGTCAGCATCCCATACATCCAGCCATCTATATCCTCGTGACGCGGACGCGTCCCGTGCCCTTTAGCCGGCTTCTTCACAATTTCCCTCCACTTCAGAACGGGCTTCTCGGGCGAAGGCACCGCAACGGCATCCGGAATTCTGTCCGGCAGTATGTGTGGGTTATCAATTGCAACCTCTTCACTACCCTCTTGGGTAGTGGAGTCCATACTGGAAATTCTCCTCCTGATGCGCGGATCGACTCTCGTCAAATGGTGACCCTGAGTATCGCGCGGACTTTACCCCCTTTTCAAAGATACGGTCCAGGCCAGCTGAACCAAAGTGGGCGGACACCCAAAAGAAGTCAAACAAAGCAGAGTCAGTCGTCACATATCCGAGCACATCGAAGCTATTATATCCAAAACAACTAAAGAAACGGAATACGATGGCACGCTCGGACGGACCACTGACTCTAATCGAGACCGCTCGGACGCATCCGTGCGGCGCCACGACACTCCCAAAGCGTCCGCCCGTGTGACCAATGCGTCCAACACAGGGATGTATCGCACGCGGACAATCACTTATACAAAGACAAGCCACTTGGAAATGACAAGGGCTCACAAGGCGCGGACACGACAACTATCATAAGTACCGTGCGCGGATTAAAGCGCACGAACGGTCATAGAGCCTAGTCACGCTCTAAAATCTTAAGTGTTAGAAAGCCTTAAAAGCTAGCGGGCGGTGAGAGCATGTACCTCGCGGACATGAACATGAACCGTGCGGACATGAACACCGCCACCGCTAAAACCCAGTTTTCGTCACCGGGAAACCCCATTTTTCCCGGCGACGTCATCGGAAAATCCCAAAAAATGGCCAAAATTGACCAAAAACTATACCAAATTACTCGCAAGAACGAATACAATCATTATGTACCCATTTTATGGCAAAAAACAAGCAAAAACATGCAAAAACAGGCAAAACACAAAAACCCAAAAACTCCCACTTTTTACAAACGAAAAAAGCAAAAATCAAAGCAAATAAAGGCGTACCTGGAAAAAGCTTTGTAGATTCTGTTAGGTCTGTTTGCATATTGTGTAGATGATGATGGCCATATGATGCATTCTAAATAAGAGTTCTTACTTGTATAGTTTATTTGAACTCATAGAATAAGGACCTTGTAAACTCAATAGTATACAAGTGTCGAGTTGTAATTAGAATGCTTAGAATAAAATAGATTTGAGCTCTTTGATGTCAAGTCTATAAGTTGGAAGTATTTGGAAGCCCTAATGTACTTCAGGGGTTAAAGATCAACAGGTTTAAAGTCATACGGGGATAGTATGATTTTATCCCCGGATGGGTATAAGCTTCAGGGGTTAAAGCTTCATATGGGAATAAAGGAGCCAAGCGTCAGGGGAACAAAAGTCTAATAAAGAAAAATATGCTTTGTCTCTTTGCTTGGAAAGGAAGCCACATTTTCTGTTACTGAAGTGTCAGAGAATGGAGGAGAACCGGTGGTCCAGACTACACGTGGCAGTGGGATGCTTAGCCAAATATGGAATAAAGAGAAAGGAGTGGTGTAAGTCACCATCAAAGTGGTCCACACCATACGGGGACAACTCAAGTGGTCCACACCTTCAGGGGATTTTGCAGCTATCTCTTATTTAATATAAATAGTCATTGTGTAGGCTTCTTTCTGTATTCTTTGCATTGTATTGGGAGAAAATTATTGATAGAAATATAGATAGAAATATTAGCTCTTAGTTTGTTGAGAGATTTCAGGTACTTAGCAAGATAGCAGCTCTGATTTGTAATAGGATTAGAGGTTTCATGAAGCTTGCTTTGTAATTGAGTGAAGCTCCATTGTTTGGAGAATTTGTAGCTGAGAAAGCACTGTTGCTTTTCTCAGAAAACTTTCAAGGTTTTGAATGAAATTGAAACTTTGATATGTTGATGTGTAGTTTGCTTCTGTTGGTTTAAATCTTCATAGCTCAGTTTTTATTATGTTTATAAAATCAGAAAAGTTCTAAAACGTTTGTAGAATTTGAATTCACCCCCTTCTACAAATTCTCTTCTAGTTCATTGTGAATAACAGATTCGCGATCTACGCAACGAGACGAACTCAAACCTACAACCAAAAATCAAATCCAAACACCTTCAAAAATCAGCTGAATTCTTTTTTTCTCTCTCTAACCGTTTGAAATGTGGAGAAGAAAAGGGAGAGAGGGAGTTTTGTAAACTGGCTAACCAATTACAGGGCGCCACGTGGTAAACTGTGCCAACCACTTGGTTGCCACCCCCACGTGTGATCCGACCCACGCGCCCACACACGCGTGACCTCTGCCACCACCATTACCAACCCCCACTCACGACCTTTGGGATCCCCCTCATCCGCATCGCCAACTCTATCGTTGCACCATCCGTCCATCACCGTCCGCACATGACAAGGTCCCTAGTCAAGGACCAACTCGCATGAACAGACACGGTCATCCATGCGTTTGTTGGCGCCCTAATCAAGGCCCACACCCAATGCGCGGACATATCCCGTGTCAAAACTTTTTACACGGACACACTTGTCCGCGCGCAAGCCTGGGGGGACCAACAAAAAACACGCCAGTGTTTCAAGCCCATATTCCATGTCAAAACCTTGTGCACAGACACACTTGTCCGCGCACAAGCTTGGGGGGCACCAACAAAAAACACGCAAGTGTTTCAAGCCCATATCCCATGGCAAAACCTTGTACACGGACAAACTTGTACGCGCACAAGCTTGGGGGAACCAACAAAAAACACGCAATTGTTTAAAGCCCATATCCCATGGCAAAACCTTGTACACGGACAAACTTGTCCGCGCACAAGCTTGGGGGGCACCAACAAAAAACACGCAAGTGTTCAAGCCCATATCCCATGTCAAAACCTTGTGCACATACAAACTTGTCCGCGCGCAAGCATGAGGGGCACCAATAAAAAACACGCAAGTGTTTCAAGCCCATATCCCATGGTAAAACCTTGTACACAGACAAACTTGTCCGCGCACAAGCTTGGGGCCACCAACAAAGGACATGCACTCACTAATCTCTTCTCTACTCCCCCATCCCACTAAAAGTGGAATAAGGGAGTGGGGGCAAATGATAGGCCCAGTACAACAAGGACCCAAATTTAACATATTTACTTAAATCCCAACAGCTTACGCCCAACAAAGAAACCAAACCATTGTATTGGGCCAAGGCAACCCAACAGAGTAATACCAGCATCCTTCATGGGCCGAACAAACCATGATGGCTACCTCTCTCCAATCATTCACGCGGACGCGCGGACGCTCCATGGACGCACGGACACACTGATGGTAACTCCATACATACGGACACCTCTTATTAGAACGGACAAACGCGCGGATGGAACGCTAACAGAAAGTCATGTGTGACGGATGCAGTTCCTGTCACCATCACCCACGTGGGGGGCACGTGCCTCACGTGCCTCGCACGTGGGCAGGTACCTATAAATACCCCTTCACCACCAATGGTGAAGAGGTTACAAATTTGACTACTGTTCACTCGATATTTGCTCTACCTTCTCTCTACTTTCTCTCTTTAGAATTTCCACCGGAGTTCTCATTCTTTCATCGAAGGTGTCCCAGAGCCGATAAGCCTCCGCGTGGCATTGTTTTACATATCCGAAGACCAGTACCCAGATCCAAGGTGACCCACGGATTAGAAAGTAGATCTGAGCAGGTTTGGGCGTTATCAATACTAATCCAGAAAAATAGATTTTTCTATCACTGAACTCTTGGGGTAGTAAGCAATCTACAACCGAACTTTCAATATTTTATTTCTAACCACTAACATTATAATAATGTTAGGTTTTTTTTTTGTCTTTATGTCAATTTTTAGCGATTGCCGTTAAAAATGAAGATGATATGGACTACTTTCGCTGACTAGACCGCTTACGTGGATATAAACAACAAAAATACATATATTTTTTGCCACTAAACTCTTGAATATGTTAAAAATTTGCCATCGAAATTAGGTTTTTAATTTTAATTTCACACACACACACACACACATATATATATATATATATATATATATAACCACATAATAAAAATATATTTACACAGGTCTCCCGCCAGATGCCCCTCCAGGGCAATCTTTACGTCACTCATCTCACTTTCTTCTTAATCCCAATCATATAAAACTTTGTATCGAATAAAATAACTTTATTTATTATTTATGTGACTTGAAATTGTAGAACGAGTTTGAATATAAGCTTCCAAACATCACAACTATTATAAGATTTTTCCAATTATTTGTGATTCAGTTGGTAACTACATTAACAGAATGACAAAAATATAATAATAAGATAACATTAGTGGTTGAAAGTAAAAAGTTGAAAGTTCAATGGTAGATTTCTTACAACCCCAAGAGTTCAGTAATAAAAAAAATTATTTTCCCTACTAATCTACTAACCTTTATACATTAAACCACAAATATATCTTAACCCCTAAACTACACAAACCTACTACCAACCTCGAATGATACCACTTATATAATAATCGAAATCTTACTCAATATAAAACTTAATAAATATATTATTTGTGCGAACAACTGACTTATAAGCTTAAAAAGATACCTCCAATAATCTTTAATACTAACGTAATTCATATAAATATATTTCAAAATTACTCGGAATAATTTTTTTATACTAATTTGATCATACTCGATATAAATTTCAATCCAATTTGAATACTAAAATAAATTTAATTCACATGATAAAAAGAAATATATCCTAATCTTTAAATTACACTAACCCTAAACCATAGATTTTAAGATTCAGCCCATTAGAAGGTCTAGCGTCCACACTCCTCCCGCTAGATTTTCTAGCGATAGCTCATCCTTCTCGACCGTCTAGTACTTCCACTTGCTAGAGTTTTTAGTATGAAGCATTTTTAAGCGGAAAAAAGTTAAGTCTTAAATTGGTGGCTTTGTGTTGGGGTCGAACCCTAGTCCCTCTTACTATATCACTCCCTCCTTACTCACTGGACTATATAACCATGTTTATGTTTATAAATATCCAACCACTTTAATTTGTACCAATAAAATACTTTTCACAAAAAAGTAATATTTTTCCCACGCTAGCAATACTAGTGGGGCTATTTATTTAATTTTGTCCCCAAATTTCTACATAATTAAAGATAATTTTTTAAATTTCTAAATAATTTACAATAAACTGTTAGAAAATATATTACAAAAAAATATATGCAAATTTAAAAATAACTATTTATAAATAATTTACAATAAACTGTTATGAAATAGATTGTAAAGAACGTATACAAATAAAAAAACCAGTATTTGTGCTGGACTATGTAGCCATATTTATAAATTTCAAATTAAAATGACAGTGATTATGCTGAGGCTTGAACCCTAGTCCATTTTACTAAATCACTCCCTCCTTAACAGCTAAGCTACATAATTATATTTTTAAATTTCCAACCACTTCAATTTGTACGAATCAAATACTTTCCACAAAAATTAACTTTTTTCCCATGCATGAAAATCTAGCAGAAATAATTTAAAAAAAAGGTTCAAAGTTGCACCAAGCAAAGTTGAACCTCGACCCATTTTGTCACAATGTTCTCTCCCTTACTGCCAGGCTATATTTTATTTCATTAAACTTGCTGCTCATTTTTTTTCTTTATTCAGATTACGTAATTTCAAAATTATTTTTTAATTCTTTTAATATAACAATAACTTATATTTTATTTATTTCATTTATTATTTAACACTACAAAATTAGTTTTGCAGTAATATAATTTAAATATTTAAAAAAATTTACTATTATTACATAAAAATTATTTCACTATCTAAATTCTAAATATTTAATCTTTAAAATTTTACGAATTACAATGTATCACTATCTAAACTCTAAATATATAATTTTTAATAATTTTACGAATAATAACAACATAAACTTATAATTTATTCTACTTCTTTTATTCATTATTTAAGATTATAAAATTTATTTAATAATAATTTGATTCAAATATTTAAACTTTAAACTTTACTATTATTATTACATATAATTCCGTATAATAGCATTCTTTCTTATAAAGTATGATCCACAGATATTTTATACAAACCAACTATTTATAAACTTTTATTTTCAAATAAATGTTTTTTCTATAATATATTTATGATTTCTTTTTATATATATGGGAAGACCTCCTAATAATGAAACAAGCAGTGAAAATGATTGCGAGTAATTTAGGATTAAATTGCACTCAACTCGAAGAGGTGAGAATGATAATGAGTAATTTATGAAAATTAAATTTAGCTTGACAAAATATGTAAGAGATTTGAATTTCTAAAAATATTATTAGAATTCAATAGGGTATTTTATTTTTTGTGTACTGTATAACATAAATTAAATATAACTAATATATTGTTAGTTCATATATCAAATAGAAATCTTTCAGTTCTTGCCATAACGAAGGATCGAAGAGTGAAGTTAGGGCCTTGTGCTCGAAAATCTAGAAATGAGATAATATACTAATAGACATGATGGGATACTTCCCGCAATTCTGATTGAGAATGTGCTCATATCCATCGACTAAGTAAAAAACTATCATAAACAAAAAAATGAAGTAATTCTTTATTTTGCTTTATTAAATCCCCTTTTTATGAGATAAGAGAATAGGGATAAAGCAAGAAAACTGAAAGAATTTAATTGCATTTTAAATGGAGATTTTTCTTTATAAAAGTAAAATTCTTGTTTTTTTTTTCATGAACTAATGCACTGCCTCATTTTCTCTTAATAAAAGCACTGTGATATTGTAAATAGGCTGTACTAATAAAAATTTGCACTTGTACAATCTTTATTTTTATAGAATAAAGCATTGTAAACTTACCATTGATAATATAAAAATAAATTGTATAGGAAATGATTAATTGTTACTTTGTATGCGTTCCACTAATAGTAAAAAAGGGTTATATGGACAATGGACTGCTTAAGTTTTATATTAGCAGTTGATAGTTAGTCTACAATAATGCATTATGAGTGGATATCTATAATCAATGGATCGAGGAAGCTAGCACTATATAATTTTCAAAAGAAATCGAAGCACTTGGACATACTTCCAGATCTATATTCTGTTAAATCTTACAATTGAAAGTGACAGTTAACTTGGACACAAAGATCATGTGAGGTCTTCATTTGATTTTGTGTTTTAGATATGTCATTATTCGAGAAATTTAATTAGAAACGCATAGAACACATCGTGTCCTTAGGATGGTTAAGAGTTATATCATCATCCTAAAGTCAAAATCTCTATCTATTTTAAATACACTTAAAAAGATTTTTTGAGCCCGATAAAAAAATATTATTCTAAAAATCTTTTCGAATATGAATAGTTCAAAAGTTAAACTAGTATAATAATTAATAATATCACTCACATTGAGGATAGTGAACTATAAAAACAAAAGCAAGACAAATACTATATTTTTTAAAAAATACTTTTACTAGTATCATTATTCTATTTTAAGAGGACATTAATCTCGAGAAAATGGTTTCAAAATGATTCCTTGAGGAAATTGAAACCAAGTACCTAAATCGAACAAATCTCACGAGATTATCTTTCAAAAACTCGATTACCATTTCAAAAAGCTCTGAGCATATCTTTTTATTTGGAAAAAGCTTTTATACAATTCTTTGAGAAAGCCTTCAACCAAAAGTCTTGCAAGACCAGTTTTAAACTAAAAGGGTGTATTCAATTCATCATCGATAAGAGAAGGAAACAACCAACAATATTAAGAGAAAGACACGCGTACCACAAAAAATAAAATCTTATTACCTTATAACAACACAATAAACTTTTAAAAACTATCGCTTGTTCATTGGATATGAATATCCCCATCACTTACATGGCAAACAAACTATAATGTTTTAACAAGGCGAATCATATGAACATTAATTAGTTCCCTAAAAGGGGGAACATTTAAAATTCTCAGAAAATATTGTTTTTATAGTTTGAGATTAAGGATAGAAGACAACAACTTTTTAAATATGTTCAATGTCATTGAGTATATTATGTGACCATTATGGTTCACTAAAGATCAAGTTGTTTCATTGACCCATGGACTTCATTCGATATTTAGGATCACAGCCATTCGGGCGGTCTTATATAAATTTGTCTCATTGATCAAGATACTTGTTATGATAACAATTTTGTTTTATATATTCTTGGCATTACATGGTACTTGGTTCGTTAAATAATGGATATGTTCGCACAAGTTTTTAAAATTTACAAGTCCAAGACCAGTACTTGGATTCTTGTTATGTCGGATACTCCATCCCCGAGTCTAAGCAATTAAGCTTGTTAAAGAGTTAAGTGAAAAGACTAACACTTCAATTCAAATTGCAAGAAGTATAACTTAAGCTCAAAGTCAGTAAAAGAGGATGTTCTACTTTAGGTAAGATGTAAGAGATTTTGGATTAGAGCTTATACACACTAAAAGTAAACCAGCTCACATGAGAATGTTCTAAATAAGTTTGGGTCTTAGGTTCTATCTTATAAATGGCAGTATATGGATACTAAAAGGTTTTGACTATGACAAATCAAATCCCAGTGGTAGTAAAAGCAATGAATGTGCATAACTTTGGGTACATCCCGTTATTTCACTCTAAAAAGAGTGATAAAAATTAGAAATTCATTAGCACGATCCAAAAAACATCGATCACGTACTTAGTAACTTATGTTTTAAATGTTTGCCTATGCGAAAATTTGGTGCATAATATATTTAATTTAATTTATGGCATCCTTAACTGCCTTCAATAATATATTTTTTTAATAAATTAGTCTTTCATTAGAAAACCAGAATATCCGTATTAAATTATATAGGTATACAGCTGTACATATAAATATTAAAGTAGAAGTATTAAAATTATAAATTTGTTTGACTGCATAATTTTCCTTGACATTGTTAAGAAAACACGTGTAATAAAAGAGAAAAATTAATATTTGTTATTTTATTATTTATGACATTTATGTAATAACATAAATGAAAATCTAATACTCGTATTTCTAAATCATAATTATATATACTATATATTTATTCCTTGAGAATTAAAGATTATATCGCATACCAACACAACAATGAAATCTTCTTTTACAGCTAAATATTATCAATGACAAATATGATAACAAATCACCACTTTAAAAATAAGTATGCTTACCATATAATAACTAGAATACATTAGAATACTATAAAATATATAAACTTATACATTAATAAGTTATATAGATTAGATATAATTTTATAGTAAGGTAAACTCTGAATCAACATAGAGATAGACTATAATGTAAACACAAGCATATTCAAAAGAGTACTTTTGTTGATTTATTTTGAATTTACCTCATTACTTATGATAGTATCCGTATAAATAATATATAAAATATTAAAAATATTGAAGGCAAGGGGTCCCAATATATAAATTTTATATATGATAAACCAAATACTGATACTAAGCCTTATTATTATACAATCTAATTATCATTAGTTGCAAAGAATAACGAATTGGGTGGTCTTGAGGGGTTGCCGACATCGATGATAATGACACTAATATATGTATTAATGTTTATATAGATATACGTATAAATGATATATACGTGGTCACCTATTGTATACATGTCCCACTCTTCTTTTAATTGCATGTTGATACTTATATTTTTACAGCATAACTTGTTTAAGGTTGTACCTGTTTAGAAATATAACATGGTTGATTATTGTAGTGACCCTCCATGGTTACTTCAGACCCTTCTTTTTACTGCCCATAGGTAAATGTTTACATGAAAACTTCTTTATAGTATTTAAAATTTTATCTATTAGTGCAAATTTATATTTAAAAGTTAGTATTCTTTATACTTTATTCCGTATGCCATTAAGAAATACTCTGGTTGTATATAATTAGTTGGATGTGATTACAAGTTTAATTTTGTATTAAATCATAAAATATTATAAGAAAAAAAGCTCTTAAATATATCATTTGAAACATAATGAGAATAACATTTATAAAATATATTTGTGCAAGCAAAAATTACAGAATAATCTTATTTCAAAAAAAATTACTTAGAATGCAAAGAATAAAAGTAGAAAATTTTAACAATTTAATTACTAAATAGAAAAACTATTATCGATGGCGGACTCTGATACTAGCTCAGTTCAACAAATATCGATGCCAGACCCTAAAAATTGTACAGTAGGTTACTCAGGAAAGAAAAACCACATATATCTCGAAGTCATGTTCAAAAGTTGATGATGGTGTATCACATGTTGAAGCCACCAAAACCTCTAAACTTGATGATATCATGCTTGTAGCTATGATCCCATATGATTTTTTTTAGACTTTCAACTGAAATATCAAAGCAATTAGGATATGTGTTAGGAGAAGAAGATGAAGACGCATAATTATTATTGTTTTAAAAAAAAGTACACATTTGAAAATTTTCAGAAAGTTTGAGCGGTGGGAATTGAGACTGTGGGTAGCGAAGATCTAGGTTTGATACAAGTCTTGAGCCAACAGTAATTGATACATATAGAGCACGGACACAAGCAAATTGTATCAGAGTCTACATGATGTCAATTCCAGGTGGTATGTTGTGGAGGATTGTTCGACCTGAGGTATGACTGGGTTGATTGGTCGAACATTTTGGACAGATGGAGCTGACAAGATAGTTGTCGATGAAAAGTTTATTAGAAAGGCTTCCTCAATTACCTCTTAAAAAAGATGAGTTTGAAGAGAAGATGGAGATGATTTGTAAAATTCATCCATTGAAATGAGGGTGTTACAGAGAATGCAATGAAAATGACAAGCTTTGGACCCTATTTATAGATAAATTTGATGGCAAGATATTTGTGGGGTGGGTGGGTGGGTGCCGGGGGGGAGGGGGGGGGGGGGTATTTGTTGGTGTACATGTACGTTTTCAACTTTTTTATTATTATTTGATTTTTTAAGAGAATATACGACTTCTTTTTTATATAAGGAGGGCCACAATGAATTGCTGTTTTAAATTAAGATACTAAGGTTGGTTAGAATTATTTTGAATTTGTTATTTTAGACGATAATTTTGAGAATTTCACTTTTGGAAGATAATACATAAATTTTAATTATTGATATATTTGCTAATTAGTGTACAACAAAGATTTTAACTTTTATTTTTATTTGATTCTTATAGAGATTCAACAATTTTTTCATGCGAGGAAGGTGACAATGAATATAGGTCTTAAATTATGATTTAGTAAGGTTGGCTAAAATTATTTTGGAAGATATCTTTGAAGTTTTCATTTTTGAAAGAAAATTTTAAAATTTTATTTTGGAAGATAATTTTGAAAATCATATCCATGGAAGATACTATTTACATTTTATTATTGAAAAATAATTTAGAATATTTTTTTTTAAATTACACCTTTTATGGGGTTAGAAAATTCATTAGTCTGCTATGAAGTTATATCCATATCCCGAACCTAAAAACACATAGTTCTAAACCGTCAAATCCGATCTCCACCGTCCAGAATTTAGATTAGTCTGCTATGAAGTTATTGTCCAAAAATCAGAACGATCCGACCGTTAAAACTCCGTAAATAGCAAATCTAAGATTGTTGCGCTGTGCTGATGGGTAGCTACGGGATTTGCATAATAATTATGTTTAAAAAGATTGTTCTCTCCTAAAAAATAGGATTTCCACTTGGAGATTATTGAGTATTTATAGGCTACACTAGGGATCAAGGAGAAATTAGAAAAGGCCTCCCAATGATAACTTGGGCCGAGCCCATTATCATTAAACATCAATTCACTCCACTAAAGAATTAATATTTGCACTACCTTTCTAATTCCGGTAATTTAATTAATTAAATAATTGGACTC
>JAUEJK010028728.1:0-12759 GCA_032274865.1 Eryngium alpinum
GTCTGTGTGTGTAATTAATGGTGAAACTGAACATGTGAAAACTTGAAGAAAATTCTGCTTTATTCTGCTGTATAAATGGATGCTATTAATGAGAAATTCATGCTACCAGTAAAAGTTGAAAATATTGTTATCTTAAAACATAATTAGATATGTTATTTCTGGGATGTTTGGTGGTTGTCTATATATATACAAATCCTCCACAAGTCCACATTTTGTGCTTGAAGTTGGCTTAAGACTTAATTATGTATCCTTCCAATGTGGTGTATCTATCCTTCGTGCATGTTAAAGTTTGTGGCTTTTAAACCAACTAAATTCCTTCTCATACTCTCCCGTGTCCCAACCATTTCTTAAAACCAAAACTCAAGTGAACATATTTTTGCTCCCTTTTATTAAGGTTTGAAATCTTGGGAAGGAAACTTTATGTATTTCAGTAGGAAGGCTCAGTTTGTAAGGTTTGATAGGTATACTTTATCAAGTTTTTTTTTTTTTTTTTTTACTTTTCTAATAAATTACCCATCCAAAATTAAGAAGATTAAATATTAAAGTATGTGTCTGAAAGAGAGACCGTACGATGGAAGTATGGACAAGTACATGAAAATCTACTCTGTTTTCATTCAGACAATAGGCATGGTGGTCAGATTTGTAGGTCAGAAAGGCAAGATATGGTGGCAGAGGAAGGTGATTTTAAGATATTGGCTCTTTTTATTGATCAAGTTAGTTTGCAGATGACAGATGTAGTGATAATGTCTAATTTAGTTGGAGGGAATTTTAACCTTCATATTCCATGATTAAGTATTCTGTTATCTGATATAGTAATATGTTATTTATTAAGGTCTTATTAATAGAATTGGTGTGGTTTTTGAAAGTTTTAGTTGTAGTTCTCACAGGTTGTAACTTGATATGGTAGAGCTTATGTTTATCTTGGACTGTTGGACTCCAGCAATTGTGTTGAAATGATTATATGATTATTCTTACAAAATATGCTACACCAACAATTTTTAAGTGAAACTACGTAATTTTATTTAATTAACTTTAGAAAATAATCCTAAAGTTAACTTTAGGAACATTTTACCCTAATATTAATATGATATAGATATGAAGTTTCATTCATAAATTATATGTGTTTGATTTATTTCTGGAATGAAAATTAAAAAAAACTAGTCTTACTTTTTCTTTTCCTAAATATTAAAGATATATAGTTATAATTAAATAATTATTATCAAAATTTATATATTTTAATTACTTTTTAAATAATTAAATATTAATTTATTATAATTAATAAATTATACATTATTTAATTAATATTAATAAATATTATATATTAGTTTATTAATAAATACAAAGATTATTTTTTTAAATTAATAATTTATATTTATTTATTAAAATAAATAAAAATTATTTTATTAAAATTAATAATTTTTTAAGAAAAATAATTCCACATAATGAAATTCATACCCACCTCCTATTGGCTATGGAAAACCCATACTTTAAGGTATGAGTTTTATGTTTGAAAATTTTCAATCAAACATCAGCTATCTTCTAAACCATAACTGATACCTATATTTTCCGAACCAAACACAGCCTAATATATGACTGGGGCAAAATGTAAGGTTTCATAAATATTGGGGTCAAAAGAAAAATAACATAAACTTAAGTACGGAAAATGCCAAACCGCCTTTCACTTGTAGAGCTGTGGTAAATAAACATCAGTGCGCCGAGTTATATATATAAAATCATTCTCCGGAGGGTTAAACCAAAATTATACACAAACGAAACCCCTTATTCTTTTCTCTCGCTCGCTGCTTTTGGCCTTCTCTGTACTGCCCTACTCTCTCTCTCTAATTCTCTCTCTCTAAAATTCTCTCCCCACACTTCTTCTCCTCAAACTTGAGGCTTTGGGATGTTCACAAATCTTTGAATTTTCCTAGGTATTTCTCTCTCTCTATATACTTGATTTTTGATCGATGCTGTTATAAATTTGTGCTTTTATATTGTTTTTCAGTTTTTGATTTTGATATATATATTTGTTTCACTAGTAACCAAGTAAAGGGGTGATATGGCAACCCTAAGATCGAGCTTGCCGTCAAGGTTGCGACAACTTCTATCAGGCGAAGGAGCCATTGGCCCTTCCATTAAACTTGACTCTGACACTGTAAGTTACTTAATTTTTCAATTCATTGGGCTCCTCACTGTATCTCTTTATTTGTTTATGTATGTGTGTGTATATATATATGTGTGTGTTTTATCTATATATGTTGTGGATTTTTAACATAAGTATTAAGATTGGTTCTTGATTGCTGGAGGTTTAGGTTTTATTATAGGTAATGGCATGAGAGACTTGGTTTACATATTTAAGTGATCCACTTAAGGCTAAGTGTTCTGTGGAGCAGTCATGTAATTTTTTGCATATCAAGGATATTCACTTATGGTCCATAATTGGAGAACACTCTAAAAAGGATGACCTTTATTTTATCTTTACAAGTCGACACTTTTGCTTGCTGCAATGGCAGCTTTGCTGTAATGATTGTACCCAATTCACATATAATAAGCAGAAACGTGTACTTTAAATATGGCACTGCATTGTTTTGAAATTAGTAGTGTAATATTGGAATAAATTGAAAAAAGCAATTGATCTCTAAAATTGTGATAAATTTTTATTGTTCTTTTGAAAAATATTTTTCTTTAAATAGTTTGAGTGGTTGGTTGAGTGTATTACGTAAACATAGAACTAATATTGAAATTTGAACACGTTATTTTATAGTGTACCAATATAATTGGTGGATGATGGTATAAAAATTTCAATTGAACGTTTGGACTGTTGGGTTAGTGATTCACCTCTACTAGCATAGATTTTGAGGTCAAAATCTTGCTGAGAGTGCATTATACGATGAAAGCAAGTTATTCCATCACCAACTCAACACTCCCCATTTTGCACGGGGTTAGGTTAGTGAAACATAAAATGAAGCCCGAAACCCTTTTTTGCCCCTTAATATGAATACAAGAGTTAGAAAATCTGACACCCTACCTTTTAAGTTACAGGGGTCTCTCTCTCTTAATTTTTTTCTTCAGTAAAAGTTTGGATCAATTATTCGTGCCTTATAACCAAAAGCAAAACAAGAAAATTGTCAACATATATGTCTAGTCAAATTTAAAATTGTAATAATATAAGTCTGTAAGTAACTAGGCATTACATGGCGGTATGGAGAATTGTATTAATTGTAGCTGAAAGTTCTGTACCATCATGTAGCATTTGTGTGTCCTACGTGTAATCTATACATCATTTATTTATGTTCTATTTGACGACTTTCAAGTATCGCATCCAAAAAGGACATTTACTATGGCCTGACTAGACCTCCCTATTAAATAATTGTACAATGGGGAAGAACAAACTTCCTATGGCCATTCAAAGGTTAACCTACTCTGTTTGATTTATTGTTCATGAGTTGTGTCTGTTTCCTCTTTCTTCTCACGTAACCTTTGTCATGTCCATCTGTATATACTTGCAGCCTTCACAAATACAGGCGTTCATTGACAAGGTTATACAGTGTCCACTACAGGATATAGAAATTCCTCTTTCCGGCTTTCGATGGGAGTATGGCAAGGTATTCACATTATAATTCTTCGTTACTTCTCAGTACTTTCTAAAACTTGTTGTAATATCTGTTCCCGTAATTGGTTTCAGGGGAATTTTAATCATTGGAGGCCATTGTTTCTCCATTTTGATACATACTTCAAAGCATATATATCAGGTAGGAACGACCTTCTCCTGACAGATGATATATTACAAGGTGATGCTCCTTTGCCAAAGCAATCCGTCCTACAAATTTTGCGAGTGATGCAAATTATTTTGGACAACTGCCACAACAAGGGTTCATTTAGTGGGTTGGAGGTAATCTGGGTGATCTGTTACTTACTGAACATATATATTTCATCTCCATGAGTATTTTCAAGACATTTTACTCATGTTTGTCTACTTTTTGTTGTTTTTATTCAGCATTTCAAGCTCTTGCTTGCGTCAACAGATCCCGAGATTCTCATAGCTTCTTTAGAAACTCTCTCTTCATTAGTGAAGATAAATTCTTCAAAGCTGCATTCAAGCGGAAAATTGGTTGGACTGGGTTCAATAAATAGTTGTCTACTATCACTAGCGCAGGGATGGGGAAGCAAAGAAGAGGGATTGGGTCTACATGCATGTGTCATGTTAAATGAGAAAACCCAGGAGGGAGGGCTAAGCTTATTTCCTTCCGATGTACAAAATGACACTGATAAATCGCAATATAGGATAGGGTCAACCCTTTATTTTGAGTTGCATGGTGTCAATTCTCAACATACTGGGGGATATGTTGAAGGGGCAAGGTCTTCTGGTTCAAGTATTATTAACATCCCTGATCTCCATTTGCGGAAGGAAGATGATCTGTCACTAATGGATCTGTGCATTAAGCAGTACAATGTTCCTCCTGAGCACAGATTTTTGTTGCTAACCAGAATCAGATATGCTCATTCCTTCCGGTCTTCAAAAATATGCAGGCTGTACACCAGGATCTGCCTTCTTGCTTTTATTGTACTCGTTCAGGCTAGTGATTCTCATGACGAACTAGTGCCCTTTTTTGCTAACGAGCCCGAATACACAAATGAATTAATCAGGATTGTGAAGTCTGAAGAAACAATCTCTGGAAATGTTAGAACCCTTGCAATGCAAGCCTTGGGATCTCAGTTAGCTGCATATTCATCCTCTCACGAAAGGGCGCGGATTTTGAGCGGATCAAGCAGCAGTTTCACTGGGGGTAATCGCACAATTCTCCTAAATGTGCTACAGAGAGCTATTTTGACGCTAAGGAGCTCTAACGACCCATCATCAATTGCTTTTGTTGAAGCACTTCTGCAGTTTTACCTGCTTCATGTTGTATCTACGTCAAGTTCGGGAACTGTTATTCGTGGGTCAGGGATGGTGCCCACATTTTTACCTCTTTTAGAAGATTCTGATATGACACATTTGCATCTTGTGTGTTTAGCTGTGAAGACTCTGCAAAAGCTAATGGACTACAGTAATTCAGCAATGGCTCTTTTTAAAGACTTGGGGGGAGTTGAACTTTTGGCACATAGATTGCAAATAGAAGTACAGAGAGTGATAAATGCAACTCTAACTGGTGATAATTTGACGAGTATTGGTGAATCCTCAAGGCACAATGATGAGATTTTATATCCTCAGAAAAGGCTTATCAGGGTTTTATTGAAAGCATTAGGATCTGCCACATATGCACCAGCAAACACTTCAAGATCTCAGAATAATGTTTCTTTACCTTCCACTCTTGCACTTATTTTTAAGAATGTCGTGAAATTTGGTGGTGAAATATACTCCTCAGCTGTGACAGTTATGAGTGAAATTATTCATAAAGACCCCACTTGTTTTCCTGCTTTGGATGAGTTGGGCCTTCCTGATGCATTTCTGTCATCTGTTGTTTCTGGAATAAATCCTTCCTCTAAGGCTCTTACCTGTGTCCCAAATGGTCTTGGTGCAATTTGTCTTAATGCCAAAGGCTTAGAGGCTGTGAAGAAAACTTCAGCTCTACGGTTTCTTGTTGACATATTCACGAACAGAAAATATATATTGGCAATGAATGATGGTATTGTGCCACTAGCAAATGCTGTGGAAGAGCTTCTGCGCCATGTATCTTCGTTAAGGAGTGTTGGTGTTGATTTGATAATTGAAATTATTAATGAAATTTCTTCAATAGGGGACTCAAAGAACACAGAGCCCTCGGAAAAAGACTTGGGTAATGCGGCTATGGACATGGATGCCGAGGATAAGGAAAACCAGAGCAGTTCTTGTCTGGTTGGTGCAACAGATTCAATCTCAGTGGGGGTTAAGAATGAGCAGTTCATCCACCTTAGCATCTTTCATGTGATGGTCTTGGTTCACAGGACAATGGAAAATTCCGAAACCTGTAGGTTATTTGTGGAGAAACTGGGAATTGAAGCTTTACTTAAACTTCTATTAAGACCCAGTATTGCACAGTCGTCAGAAGGGATGTCAATTGCTCTGCACAGCACCATGGTTTTTAAGGGTTTCACCCAGCATCACTCTGTTTCTCTGGCTCGTGCATTTTGTTCCTCTCTTAGGGATCAATTGAAGAAGGCTTTGACAGCCTTTGCCACGGCGGCAGGTTCATTTCTGCTGGACCCCAAACTGACCCCTGATAGTGGGATATTTTCTTCTCTTTTTCTGGTGGAATTTCTTCTGTTTCTTGCTGCCTCAAAAGACAATCGCTGGGTATCTGCATTGCTTGCAGAATTTGGTAATGATAGCAAGGATGTTCTGGAAGATATTGGCAGTGTTCAACGTGAAGTTCTGTGGCAAGTTGCTCTTGTTGAAGATGCTAAGTCTGAGGTAAAGGACGATGATACTAGTTCCAGTGAAGAGGCACGGCAGTTAGTATCCAGTCCTAATGAAATCGAAGAGCAAAGATTTAGTTCTTTTCGGCAATTTCTTGATCCTTTGTTGAGAAGAAGGATGACAGGTTGGAGTTTTGAATCCCAGTTTTTTGATCTTATAAATCTGTACCGAGACCTTACTCGTGCTTCCAGCCTTCAACAACGACAGAGCACGGACGGCACTGCAAACCTTCAACTTGGAGCCAGTCAGCATCTACATGAGCCTGGTTCTTTTATCACTGGGTCTAGTGGTAAAAAGGATGATAAACAGAGATCTTATTATTCTTCTTGCTGTGACATGGTGAGGTCACTATCTTCTCACATCACTCATTTGTTTCAAGAGCTGGGAAAAGCGATGTTTCTTCCATCTCGTCGGCGAGATGATTTAGTAAATGTGTCTCATTCCTCTAAATCAGTGGCTTCTACTTTTGCTTCTATTGCACTAGACCATATGAGTTTTAATGGTCATGTAAAAGATCCTAGTGGGGCAGAGGGATCTATTTCAGTCAAATGTCGCTACCTTGGCAAGGTCATAGACTTCATTGATGGCATTCTACTGGATAAGCCGGAATCATGCAATCCTGTTTTACTAAATGCGTTATATGGACGAGGGGTTATCCAATCGGTTTGGACCACATTTGAGGCTACCAGTCAGCTGCTTTTTGCAGTTAACAGAACACCCGCATCTCCAATGGATACAGACGAGGGGATTCTAAAGCAGGATGAATCAGATGCAGCGGATCATTCTTGGTTACATGGTTCTTTAGCCAGCTATGGTAAATTGATGGATCACCTTGTAACATCGTCTTTTATTCTAGTCCCATTCACGAAACACTTGCTGACGCAACCTCTAGTAAATGGAGATATTGCACTTCCCCGGGATGCTGAGACGCTTGTGAAAGTCCTACAATCCTCAACACTTAAGGTAGTGCTTCCTGTTTGGGCGCACCCTCAGTTTACTGACTACAGTTATGATTTCATTGCCACTGTTGTGTCGATCATTCGACACGTATATTCTGGGGTTGAAGTGAAAAATGTGAGCAATGCTGCGGCACGTCCCTCTGGTCCTCCACCGAATGAAACTACTATTTCCACAATTGTAGAGATGGGATTTTCTAGGCCCCGGGCTGAAGAGGCTTTGAGACAGGTTGGATCTAATAGTGTGGAGCTGGCGATGGAATGGTTGTTTTCACATCCAGAAGAAGTACAAGAAGATGATGAATTGGCACGTGCACTTGTTATGTCCCTTGGGAGCTCTGGATCTGACACAAAAGAAGAAGCTCCAAGTGAGAATACTCAGCAAATTGAAGAGGTTGAACTGCCACCAGTGGAAGACTTGTTATCAACTTGTAGAAAGCTTCTGCAAATGAAGGAGTCTTTAGCATTTCCTGTTCGTGACCTTCTTCTACTGATATGTTCCCGGAATGAGGGCGAATACAGATCAAACGTTATTTCATTCATCATTGAGCAGGTGAAGCTTTGTAGTGCCATCTCTGACAATGGTAGTAATAACATGCTATTCTCTCTTTTTCATGTTATGGCTCTGATTCTTAATGAAGATTTCATGGCAAGGGAACTAGCTTCAGAAAGTGGGCTGGTTAAGGTTACCTCAGATATACTTTCCCACTGGATTTCTGCTTGTGATAGGGAAGCTTTGAAAGTTCCAAAATGGGTTTCAGCTGCATTTCTTGTTATTGATCGACTTGCTCAGGTAGATCAGAAACTAAGTGCTGATATTACACAGCTGTGGACGAAGGGTGATGATAGCATTCAGAAGTCTATGGTAATAGATGACGATAAAGTAAACAAACCAGACACAGCCAATGGATTAAAGTATATGGACATCCATGAGCAAAAAAGACTTGTTGAGATTGCCTGTGGTTGTATGAGAACCCAGCTTCCTTCTGAAACAACACATGCTGTTCTACAGCTATGTTCCTCTCTTACCAGAAATCATTCTGTTGCTCTTAGTTTTCTGGATGCTGGGGGTTTGCCTTTGCTGCTTTCCTTGCCAACAAGTAGTCTGTTCGTGGGGTTTGATAATGTTGCTGCTGCTATAATCCGGCATATTCTTGAAGATCCCCAGACGCTACAGCAGGCAATGGAACATGAAATAAAGCATAGTGTTGCAACTGCTGCTAACCGACAGTCCAATGGTAGACTTACACCCCGCAACTTTCTTTTAAATTTAACTTCCGTCGTTTCACGAGACCCTGTGATTTTTATGAAAGCTGCAAAATCTGTGTGCCAAGTTGAGATGGTTAGTGAAAGACCATATATTGTGTTACTCAAAGATCGTGAGAAGGACAAGCTAAAAGATAAAGAGAAGGAAAAAGAGAGGGGAGAGGATAAGGACAAACCACATACTACTGATGGAAAGGGTGGTCATGGAAAGCTTTATGATACAAGTTTGAAAGCTGCCAAAGTTCACAGAAAGCCAGCACCGAGTTTTATTAGTGTGATAGAGCTTCTTTTGGATTCAATAACAACATTTTTACCTCCAAAAGAAGACACAGTGGCAGGAGATTCTTCTTCGTCAATAGATATGGACATTGATGTTGCTGCAAGCAAGGGTAAAGGCAAGGCCATTGCCTCTACTCCTGAAGATGTTGAAGTCAATAACCAGGACTCTTCTGCATCTTTGGCAAAAATAGTATTTATTTTAAAGCTCTTAACTGAGGTTCTGTTGATGTATGGTTCATCTGTTCATGTTCTGCTCCGTAAAGATGGTGAAGTTAGCAGTTGTAGGTCTCTTCCTCATAGGGGTCCTGCTGGTGTGTGCACTGGGGGAATATTTTACCACGTTCTTCATAAATTGCTTCCATATTCCCGGAGCTCTAGAAAGGAAAAGAAAACAGAGGTTGATTGGAGGCATAAGCTAGCTAACAGAGCTAGCCAGTTTCTAGTTGCTTCTTGTATTCGTTCCACGGAGGCAAGAAAGAGGGTATTCCTAGAGATCAATAATGTTTTTAAGGATTTTGTTGATTCTTCTGAAGGTTTTAGGTCTCCGGAAAGCAACATACAGGCTTTTGTTGATTTGCTCAATGATGTTCTTGTCGCTCGTTCACCTACCGGATCTTACCTCTCAACAGAAGCTTCTTTCACTTTCATTGATGTAGGTCTTGTTAGGTCCATTACTCGGACTCTACATGTACTGGACTTGGATCATGCCGATTCTCCCAAGGTTGCTACTGGAATTGTAAAAGTTCTTGAGGTGGTTACCAAAGAACATGTTCATGCAGCTGATAGTACTACTGGGAAAGGTGAAAATCAAACAAATCCTCCTGACCAAAGTTTGGCTGGAAGAACAGATAACAATCCTAACACATCCCAAGCTAGGGATACTACCCTCCAACCAGATATGTCTTACATGCCAACTGATAATGTTGAGTCTTTTAATACTGTCCAGTCTTATGGTGGATCCGAAGATATCACAGATGAGATGGAACATGACCAGGATTATGATGGAGGTTTTGCTCCACCAAGTGAAGATGATTACATGCATGAAACTTCCGATGATGCAAGGGGTCTTGAAAATGGCCTTGATACCGTAGGTATAAGATTTGAAATTCAGGCTGATGTCCAAGAAAATCTTGATGAAGATGATGATGAGGATATGTCAGGCGATGAAGGAGATGAGGTTGATGAAGATGAAGATGGGGATGACGAGGAACACAATGACCTGGAGGAAGATGATGTCCATCATCTGCCGCATCCTGATACGGATCAAGATGATCATGAAATTGATGAAGATGAATTTGATGAGGAAGTAATGGAGGAGGATGAAGATGATGATGACGACGATAACGAGGAAGGTGTTATACTCAGGTTGGGTGATGGAATGAATGGAATAAATGTGTTTGACCAAATCGAGGTCTTAGAAAGAGAGCATAGTTTCTCCAATGAAACCCTCCATGTGATGCCTGTTGAAGTTTTTGGCTCAAGACGCCAAGGACGTACGACCTCCATCTACAATCTCCTAGGGAGATCTGGGGACAGTTCTGCTCCCACTCAACATCCACTTTTGGTGGAGCCTGCTTCCTCGCTGCCCAGTGTTCCTCCTAGACAATCAGGTATCTTCTGATCTTCGTATGGTGTGCTTGAATGGAAACCACCCCCCTCCCTGCGTGCGCAGGCCCCACATCACGTAAAATGTGGCTGACACTGCTGTCTGCTTTATTAGTGTATTTTATTTTTGCAATTTTTCTCTATACATGTACAGATGTTTGAATAACATTTTAAAATTGGTTATTGAAGCTTCAAAAATTTAGATTTAAAGAATATTCTTCTCTCTCTGCAGATAGTGTACGTGACATTTTTGCTGATAGGAATTCTGGGAGCACCTCCACGAGAATGGATTCCATTTTTAGGTCGCTGAGAAGTGGTCGTCAGGGACATCGGCTCAATTTGTGGGCCGATGATAACCAGCAAAATACTGGGTCTAATGCGTCTGCAATTCCTCAAGGTCTTGAAGATATGCTTGTGTCCCAATTAACGCCTCCACCAGCAGAGAAACCCCCCGGCGAAAGTGCAGAAGTTGAATCGCAGAGTAAAGACGAGCCTAGTCAGTCACAACAAGAGATGATAACTGAGGCTGCTGCTGGAGATAACGGCAACAATGAAACTACTCACATTACACCTGCACCGTTTTCTGCAATACCAGATACTCTTGCTAGTTCTGATATCAGACCAGCAGTAAACGGAGTTCAACATGTTGTGGATTCATCACATGCTCATCCGGTATCTGTTGAAATGCATTTTGAGCACAACAATGCTGTTGTACGAGATGTTGAAGCTGTGAGCCAAGGAAGTAGTGGAAGTGGAGCAACACTTGGGGAGAGCCTCCGAAGTCTAGATGTGGAAATTGGCAGTGCTGATGGCCATGATGATGCTGGAGACAGGCAAGGGCCAGCTGATACTCGCCCGAGAAGAACAAATATTCCATTGGCAAGTGCTGCACAAGTAGGTGAAAGGGATGGCCCTCTTCATAGTGTGACTGAGGTCTCAGAAAATCCTAGTCAAGAAGCAGGCCAGACTGCTCCAATTGATGAACAGCAGCACAGTGGTGATGCCGACCCTCGATCAATTGATCCAGCTTTTCTTGATGCACTTCCAGACGAGTTGCGCGCTGAAGTTATATCTGCTCAACAGGGTCAGGTTGCTCAGCCTTCAAATGCTCAGCCTGCAAATGCTCAGCCAGAACCGCAGAATGGAGATATTGATCCTGAATTTCTGGCAGCTCTCCCGCCGGACATCCGAGAAGAAGTCCTAGCTCAGCAACAAGCACAAAGGCTAAACCAGTCACATGAATTGGAAGGACAACCTGTGGAAATGGACACTGTTTCAATAATTGCTACATTTCCTTCAGAACTACGGGAAGAGGTATGTTCTAGTTGATTGAGTCGTTACTTTTCAGCATTCAGCCTATCTTATTTTCTTTGCATCCTCAGGTTCTTTTAACATCGTCTGATGCAATTCTTGCCAACCTTACTCCTGCGCTTGTTGCGGAGGCAAATATGCTGCGTGAGAGGTTTGCACGCCGTTATAATAGAACTCTCTTTGGTGGTATGCACCCGAGAAATCGGCGTGGGGAATCTTCTAGACGTGGTGACGGTATTGGATCTATCCTGGATAGAACTGGAGTAATATCTCGTAGGTCGTTGGGGAGTAAGCCAGTGGAAGCTGATGGGGCACCTTTAGTTGATACTGAAGATCTGAAAGCAATGATTCGGCTGCTTCGTGTTGTTCAGGTATTGATCTGGTTCACAGGTTTAAGAATCGCTATTCCCCTGTAGAAAAGATATATTCTAATATTCAAGATTTTGTCTTTTTGTAGCCACTATATAAAGGTCAGCTACAGAGGCTTCTCTTGAACTTGTGTTCTCATAATGAAACCAGAAATGCTCTAGTGAAAATCCTTATGGAGTTATTGACGCTTGATATGAGGAAGTCGATCAGTCCCTTGGGTTCTTCAGAGCCATCATATAGGCTATACGCTTGCCAAAGCCATGTGATATATTCTCGTCCTCAGAATTTCGATGGTAAAATATCCTCATGTTTTGATTGATTAGTGGACATGCCTGTATTGATAAGATTGATTCACTTTTTCCTATTACAGCATTGACGTGCAATATTTTCAAAGTAATCAGTTGTTTCTTCTTGCTTTCCCTCATTTCTGTTGCTACAATAACTTCTGCCTTTTTCCTTGCAAAATGTGTTTATTATACTGTTGGTGGTTATGAAGACAATCCGAATGCATTAATTTATATTTAAGTATTGTTTTGCTACTCACAGGTGTTCCTCCTTTGGTATCTCGGCGAGTTCTGG
>JAUEJK010028837.1:0-12758 GCA_032274865.1 Eryngium alpinum
GTATACAATTTAAATATAAATTAATTTATTATAATTTCTTTTCCTATAAATATTGGTCCATGGAAATCACTTTCTTCCTATAATTTCTTTTATGCCAAATATTTGTTATAAACCTTCTTCACAGTTGATTAATATATTTTATGATATCATATTAATTAAATATTATATTATATTTTTAGAATATATAATTTATATTTTTATTTTTATAAATTTAAAAGAAATAATATGAATTATAATTAAGTATTATATAAAACTTAATATATAATAGTCATTCATGGCAACTCATTGATGGCAACTTGGGTTGCCAACCATTGGAGTTATTTTAGGTAAAGGATGCCAAAAAGTATAATTTATGAGAGAGAAAATAAAAAAGTAATATTTTTGATGAGTCACCATTTTTTGGCACCCTTCTTGGCACCCCACCACTGGAGATGCTCTAAGGGCCTAAATTCAATATACACTTCTCGGTCCAACATCTAGAGCCCATACAAAAACCTAAATCACCATGTTGGGCCAAGGCAACGCGAGCCCAACCCGTTACAGGGACCAATGCCACAATACCTGCAGCTCAAGCCCATCATCCGCATGGACGGTCATGCATCGACACCTTGTTACCTGGACGCGCGGACGGTCATGCGTATGCGCGGACGGTCGCTCATGTGCGCGGACGACCATACGGACGCGTGGACAAGTACCTCAACTCACGGACACCTCTCGACGGACTAATCTACCATGCGGATAGAAGGACCGACTCATATCACGTGTCCCGTACGCCGCCCCTCAACATCACCCATGTGGGTGGCACGTGCCGTCACGTGCCACGCACATGGGTAGATATCTATATATACCCCTTCGCTTTCAAAGGTGAATGAGTTACAAAATTTTCACTATTCTTACGATAATTTCACTCTGCCTTCTCTCTCTAAAAATTCTCTCTCTAAAAACTGATCGGAATTTGACCAGAATTCCGATTCTCTCGCCGGAGGTGTCCCGTTGTAATATTCCGTCTTTAAATATATTATTAAGTTTAATAATGTTTTAAAGTAAATAATAATGCAATTTATTTGGGCCAATTATTTGACCATTTAAACTTTGTAAAGAAAATTAAATTTAAAAATAAAAACAAATAAAAATGAAATGAGGAAAAACAAAAGAATTCAAATAAAATCGGGTGAGATAAGCCCAATAAGGTGGCACTTGGATTTTGAGTATGGTGGAAATAAAAGGACTTTTAGTTAATTTAATTAATAAAAAGATATTTATTTATAAAGTAAATTAAGTGATAAAAGTTAAAAAGTTGGAAACTTGCGTGGCCTATTTGATCGGGGATTAGTGGCACCGGTCCTAATCGACATCAGATGTGTATATATATGTATTAGGTTCCTCCGCCTTATCCATATATTTTTTCTGCCAAGCAAATCAAAAATAGAACTTCTAAGGAGGATCTTAACAAGGAATATACATGTGAGCCTAGTGATTTCAGTCGGTTTGAGTTTTGGATTACACCCATGCGGTTGAAGGTGATTTTTGAAGAATCAAACGGGAGAGCTATATATCTCATAAACAAAATTGTGTTTTCGAGAGGAAGAATAGTACGAGAATAAATTATAGTTCAATTGAGGTGAGTGTTCTTATTTTCTTAAATATCGTATTAAATTTATGTATTATATTTTGAGATTAATGTCAAGACATATGCATAATTTATCAGTTACTTATCTTGGATTTATTGGCATTCATTGTGCACAATTATCATTTATTTATTTCGGATACATTTTCCATCCATTGAACACGTGCATCAAATTATTTGTTGAATTAGTTGCATGTGTCGGGCCCTGCCCCAAGGTGGTTTATACCAGATGAGCGAGCAGAGGGCTACGTCAGGTCCCGGTATAAGATCTTGGGTATAGCATTGTGCAGTATGATCAGGAGTTGATTGTACTGTACGAATGTCTGATTTAAGTTCATGTACTGCAGCATGACTATTTACGGTGTTATAAGGCAGAGATTGACGAGTCTATTTATGGGGAGATAAGGAAGAGCGATTCTCATCGCTAGTGTGACCGTTTATATGAAAGTGAAAGGACTGATGTCCTTGTTATTGATTCTCTTGACATGCATACTCATATTGCATATTATTGCATACACAAATATATTTGAGCACTCACTCAACCTCTAGGGTTGACCGCTTTCTTTTATAAAATTATATCTTCAGGTCTTATCACTTTACTATTGTCTAAACTTGAGGAATCCGTTGTGGAGGATTAGCTGAGGTATTTATTTTGAGGTTAGTACTTAGTTTATTAGCGATATTACTGGCGCGCCGACTCGGGCCCAGGTCGGGGCGTTACACCCGTATCCGACAAGGCTTCACAGCATTGTTTTATAGGTTCGAAGACCCGGATCCAAGGCGACCATCAGACAAGAAAGTAGACCCGGACGAGTACGAGTGTTATCATTTTGGCGCAAGAAGGAGGGCATCCCCTAAGCTCTCCACCAGCTCTTTCACTTGGCGGTGATTAGTACTCAACTTGACCTTCGAATACGTTGACATCCAATCATCCCTAAGAGCTAGGTCCGTACTCGGACAAGAACTTAGACCTAATCGAACTATTGAACCGAACACTCGGACAATTAGACGCTCGAAACCTCACCGTGACTAAGGACAATGGTAACTGAAACTAGGAGTACTCACTCCCGGAGGGACCCAAGCACAGACGACCCTCAGCACCCAGGCCACCCGGATCATGTGGAGATCGACCACGATCCGTCGGATGGAAGTCACCATCCACCCACGTCCGCGGACCTATGCGGACGCCTAAATGAACAGCGCCGGCGCAACCGTGAGGGCGAGAAGCGCCCTATGGCAGAGGGCACTACGTCATGGCCTCCCGTCCATCCCGGACGAACAGGCGTTACCAGGCGGACAACATCCGCCGGACCGGCTATCGCGACCGGAGTCACTCAACATCAAATAGCTGCATTCGCGACCTTCCTCCAAGTATTGGCACAACCCAAACCTCAGACACAGCCTCTCATAGAGGAGTTAGATCCAAACGATGTTGATGATGGACCGGAGGAGAACTCGAGGGCTTCCTCCGTGGTTAGGAGGAACCCTATCCCTAGCAGACTTAGCTCCTCTAGAGAGCCCGGACATCAGAGGTACAACGGGGATCACCACCGAGACTATACATGGCAGTACTACCGGGATCACCCAGATGCAAGTGATCTACGGAGGCAACTTGAGCACAACTAGCGTCATCGTGAGGATGAAGGAGAGGCCTCACATCGCTCCGATAGCCGCCGCACAATCATCCACAACAACCCCGAGCGATCGCGCTCTCACACTCATTAATCCGAGCGGTCGCGCTCTCACAATCATTAATCAGAGCGGTCGAGCTCTTATCGGGATCGAACTCCTAGTGAGATCCTCAGGCACCATCATCATTATGGGCCACCTCCGCCGCCCCCGCGCCCCCTTTATTGCCGGAGATTATCAGGCAGAATCCGGAGCTCAAGTAATAGATGCTCCTCCTCACAAGAAAGTTGGAAGGAAAGGAGGTCTGCGCTCCGTCCGAGGATCCCTTCATGGATCATCTCACGACCCTTCCAAATGAAGCTAGGAAGAGGCCTCACCTACAAATGTATGACGGGAACTCGGACCCGAATAACCATACACAATTCTTTGACTAGCAGATGAAGATGGAGAACTACAATTATCATGTCATTTGCTGTCAATTCGCTTCACTTTCAAGGGCCACTCCCAAAAATGGTATAACAAGCTACCAGCCAAGAGCCTTGACTCTTGGGAGAAGTTCCGTTCGGCATTCCTCGGGAGGTTCCGAGTGAACCGCCCGCACGACATCCACTCAGTTTCCGTGGAGGCCATCGTCCAGCGACCGGGTGAGATGTTAAATGAATACATCTTAAGGTTCAAGGAGGGAGTGAAACTTGTGGATAATATGAATGAAGGGACGACAATCAGTGCCTTTCGAAGGGGATTAGTTACATACAACTACAAGCAATATGTCTTGAACATCATTAAGAGGGATCCCCAAAGACAATGCTATGACATCTGAATACATCACTGGAGACAATGCTCTCCAAGCTATGAGAGAGGCAAAGGGATTTCCCACCCCTGTCCCGGTCAAAACAGACATGCTCCCACACAGAGAGTACGGACACCATCACAGGGATAAGAAACAGAAGTATGGGCACACTCCCTCTCAGAGCCCTGCTCCCACTCCAGTCCATGTCATAACTTCATCACCTCCCCCGGCTACCGCAGAAACTCCTCCCGCGCGCAAGGATGTGCGCAGCCGCTTGGGGACCCATAAGGCCTAATTAAAGCCTCAGAGAGGATGGACCAAGTTCACTAAGAACTATTCTACCATTTTGGCCGAACTCAAGGGTTCCAAGCTTTACGAAGCGCCTAAGCCCATGCAGGCACCCGCCAACCAAAGGGACCAGACTAAAAGGTGCGAATACCACGAGGACCATGGTCACCTCACTGAAGACTGCATCTCCCTAAGGTATTTCTTA
Source organism: Eryngium alpinum (assembly GCA_032274865.1). Taxonomy (NCBI): domain Eukaryota; kingdom Viridiplantae; phylum Streptophyta; class Magnoliopsida; order Apiales; family Apiaceae; genus Eryngium; species Eryngium alpinum. Next base: position 4,540 of record JAUEJK010028837.1, read on the forward strand.
GAAGGGTTGGCTAGGAAAGGCAAAGTCAACCAGTACCTACCGGCGGATAAACAGATAGTCCACGCTCACACAGCTGAAGACAAGGGAAATGGACTGATCGATATGATCGTGAGCGGAATCAACGAGGGGGATCCGGAGCCTGAATCCTTCACCGCTCATGTTTATATGATCGAGCCAAGGCCAGAGATATGCAACGTCATTACATTCTCGGATGTGGACTATAAAGGTATTGACCCAGATCACAAGGAGGCTTTAGTGATCACTTTATCCGTGGATAGATATGAAGTAAAGAGGACAATAATTGACAACAGGGCATCCGTCAACATCATTTACAAGCATGCCTTGGATAGGTTGACGGACCTATCTCAGCAAATTAAGCCACCAGTGGAGTCGGCACTATATGGGTTTGGTCACTACTCGGTGCCGGTGTTAGACACCATCCGCCCACCGGTAACATTTGGAATGGGAGCTCAAGTGGTTCGACATATGATCACCTTCCGTGTAGTTGGCGGAGCATCTCCATACAACATATTGATAGGGCGACCAATACTCACCCTCGTCAGAGATATCTCATCCATCCCTCATCTAGAGGTCAAGTTTCCTACCCCTCACGGAGTTGGCACCCTTAAGGCGGACCCTGAGGTAGCCGCACGTATAAGGCAGCAGTGGCAATGAGGTACACTTCTCATACCAACAGGCAAAAGGCCATAGCCAAGCAAAAAGATGAGTCTGTGCTTATCCGAGCCTCTAAACGAGCGGCCAAACGTCAACTACATCAAGCCCGGATAGAGAAGTAGAAGCAAGAGAAAAAGACTTGCCTCCAAGAGCAAGGACAATGCATGATGGTAAGTAATACCAGACATATGTTCTCTTCATCCAACCTGTCCTCCACGGATGTCTCCATGTCTACGGACATATGCCCGTCCCTCGCGGACGTCAACCAGTCCTCTGTGGACTCCATTCCGCCATACATGGACGCCTCTCATCCGGATGAAACCTTGTTCCCTCCAAGGGTTCAACCATCTAATCTGGACCTAGAGCCCCCTGAGTATCAACAGCTGTTCGCGGTCGAATAAACTTGAAAAGGTCAAGCTAATACCAGGGAACTCTGAGAAGACAATAAACAGAGGAACCGGGCATCAGCATGCCCTTAAGGAAGAACTCATTCAACTCCTCCGCAATTACGCGGATATCTTTGCATGGTCCGTGGCCGATATGCCAGGCCTCGATAAATCCGTGGCCATGCATAGACTAGACGTGGACCCCAACTGCTAGCCCATCAAGCAGAAAAGAAGGGTGTTTTCCCCAGAGAGGCAGAAGGCAATTGATGAGGAAGTTAACAAACTCCTAGCTTCGGACATCATTTTTGAGATTATGCGGAGTGGTTGGCCAATGTAGTGATGGTAAAAAAGCCTAACGAGAGGTGGCGGATATGTGTGGACTATACGGACCTCAACAAGGCTTTCCCTAAGGACTTATATCTTCTGCCTACCATCGACCAGCTCATCGATGCTACATCCGGACACACAATGCTAAGCTTCATGGATGCCTTTGCGGGATACAACCAAGTGCCAATAAACCCGGAGGACATCCCCAAGACTTCATTTATCACCCGTAGAGCTACCTACCAGAGGCTTATGAACAAAATCTTCAAATAACAGCTCGGGCGCAACATAGAAGTGTATGTTGATGATGTGATAGTGAAGTTTGTTATTGCGGAATCACACGTTACCGATCTCAAGGAGTGCAAACCTCCGCGCAGTTAGGATGAAGCTTAACCCGGTCAAGTGTATGTTCGGACATAGCGCAGACAAGTTCCTTGGATTTCTGGTTAGTAACAGAGGGACAGAAGCTAACCCGGACAAAATCAAAGCCGTCTTGGAGATGAAGGCACCGCAGACGCAAAAGGATGTACATAAGCTAATTGGACGATTGGCAGCCCGCCGTCGATTCATCTCTAAATTGGTCGAGCGTTGCCTTCCTTTATTTGAAATCCTCATCTCTAAGTCCTTTCAATGGACGGATGAATGACATAGGGCGTTTGAGGAAATCAAGCACTACCTCATCTCCGCCCCTGTTCTCATAAAGGCGCTCCCCGAGGATCCCCTATTTCTTTACCTCTCGGCGGGGCCGTTAGCTATAAGTACTTCCCTAATCCGCATGGTCGATGGCCAGCAAAGGCCGGTGTACTATATAAGTCATGTCCTCAAGGACGCGGAGACAAGGTACCCCAACTTAGAGAAGTTTGTTTTCGCTCTTGTCATGGCAAGCCGAAAGCTAAGGCATTACTTCCACGGAAGAGAGATCAAAGTGGTCACGGACCAGCCTCTGAAGAAGATCCTTCATAAGCCGGACATCTCCGAATGGATCGTGAATTGGGCTATAGAGCTTAGCCAATTCCAACTGGACTTTGTACCCTGCACCTCTATCAAGGCCCAAGCCTTAGCTGACTTCATCATAGAGTGCATATTTCTAAAGCCAAGTCCGCCTATATGGACGGATCATCAGCCCATGGTAGCCACGGATGATACGTCCGCCTCTCTATGATCGTCTACCATTAAGCAATTTCCAGAAGCTTGGAAACTCTTTGGGGACGGATCTGCCACGGTTGAGAGGAGCGGAGCATTGATCATCTTGACAAGCCCCGACGACTTCACCATCCAACAAGCACTTCGCTTCAAGTTTAAGGCTACCAACAATCAATCAGAGTATGAGGCTCTCTTAGCTGGCCTCCGTCTCTCCAAGAATTTAAAAGTGGAGCATCTCCAAGTCTATAGTAATTCCCAGCTTGTCGTCCGCCAGCTACAAAAGGAGTATATGGCCAAGGATCCCATCATGATCCGCTATCAGAAGCTGGCCAAGGAAATAATGTCCGACTTCTTAAGCTTCTGCCTCCAGCAAGTGGATCGCATGGATAACGTCGTCGCTGACTCCCTCTCCAAGTTGGCTACTTCGGATCTTGAGAAGTTAGAGGGAAGTTTACTTAGAGCATTTTGAGCGACCAAGCATCGAGGAAAATCTCCAAGTGTTGAACATCAACCAAATGACCGATTGGACAACGCCCTACATTCAATACTTCGCTAATGGGACTCTACCAACGGAACACAAAGAAGTCAGGTCACTCAAGGCAAAGGCAGCCAGGTTTTGCCTCTTGCATGGAGTCCTGTATCAAAAAGGCTTTCATGATCCACTACTTAAGTGTGTAGGCGCAGATGAAATGACCCTCTGCATGTCTGAAGTTCATGAGGGTATGTGTGGAGATCATATGAACGAAAATTCTCTCACGCACAAGATCATAAGACAAGGGTACTATTGGCCTACTCTCTTCAAGGATTGTATTGACTAGTCCCGAAAGTGCAAGTAATGTCAATTCTACATCAACATACCGAAACAAGCTCCAGTACCTCCATCCTCCATCCTCTCTCCCGTACCCTTTGCAAATGTGGGGATTAGATATTATGGGGGCATTCCCCTTGGCTCCAGGCCGCTTGAAGTTTGTGATTGTGGCCATCGATTACTTGACCAAGTGGATGGAGGCTAAGGCAGTAGTCAACATCAAAGAGCCGGACTGCCACAAGTTCTTCTATGAACAAGTGATACTTGGGTTCGGAGTCCCCTAGTCCTTATCTCTGACAACGGACCGTAATTCATTAGCGGCCCCTTCCAAGAGTTCTTGGCGGACTTCAACATTGAGCACCGAACCTCATCCGTCTCCCATCCACAAATAAATGGCCAAGTAGAGGTCAACAATAGAATCATTGTCCGTGTCATGGATAAAAGTCTATTTGATGCTAAAGGTAAGTGGGCTGAAGAATTGCCCAAGGTTCTATGGTCATATAGGACAACCTCGCGGATAGCCACCCGGGAAACTCCGTGTAAATTATGCTATGGTACGAAGGCAGTCATCCCTATTGAGATTAGTTCCCCCTCATTTCGAGTTGTCAATTATGTGGAAACCACTAACTCGGGCGGATTGAGAACTAATCTTGAACTTCTTTATGAGCTCCACGACCAAGTAGTGGTCTGTATGGATGCCTACAAGCAAAAAAGGCAGCCTTCTTTGGCAAGAAAGTGAAGCCAAGGCAATACTCTGAAGGTGATTTGGTCTTCAGAGCCACGGAAGTGTCCGACCACACAAACCAAGGAAAGTATCCGCTAATCGGGAAGGTCCCTACAAAGTTACAAGGGTCATACCTCCGGGTACTTATAAAATTAAACGTATGGACGACACGAAAATTCCCAACACCTGGCACGGACTTAGACTCTGCAAGTTCTACCACTAGGCTTCTTAAACGCTTAGCTCTTTTTGTACTATATTTTTGTATCCATTTTGCCAATTCATAAGGTATCATTATTTGATAGGTTTGTAATAGGCTACGTAAATTTTGAGTTTTATTACAAAGTTATCAAAGGGTCCGCCCATCATGGGTCCGACCGCTATTAGATCACATCAACGTCTCAGTTCCATCATTGGGTTCGATCATGCTTACCAACAATCAGCTCCATGAGCTCGGACCTATAGGGTCTTGTACGGACGACATAGGGACCACGGTCCCTTAAGTCCTACGAATATTAACAAGGGACATTCGCCACTCTAAGAAAGGCGCGCGAACCCTAGCAAGCGGACTCGCATAAGTCCAAAATCCACAAGGATCATAAATATGCGCGGACAAACATATCCGTGGATAAGAAATTTTTAAACGATTACTCATGGCCTAATTAAGCACATGGATGCACTTTACCACTCTACTTTAAATGAGTTGGTTAAAAACATTAAGCCTTGGGCAACTTTAAATTTACCACTCTTAACACCTTAAATGAGTTGGTCCAAACTATTAAGCCTTAGGTTAACTTTTAAGAATGGCGCGGACACGCTAGGACAGCTGTCTGCCCATCGCTTATAATCTAAACACCATGATTTTATTGAAGTATGATAATATAAACAAAGGGCACAGTAAAGATGAAACATCCACACTAAAGTAAAAGTACTTGCATATATACCGAGCAAAAGTATGAGGTTACATGCACGTGCAAAAGACTACAAGTCTGAGCAAATAGATTATAAGTCTGAGCAATGTGCAAAAGAATTAGCTAATCTACGGAGCCGCGGACCTGTCTCCGTCCCCATGGTGAGATCCTTGGTCATCCGCACAGTGAGAGTCCTGGTTGTCCGTCTTTTTGGGTGACTTTGCCGTCTCCTCCTCATCATCGTCGGAGTCATGCACAATGTACGAGGATTCAGATCCAGATTCTTCAACACCTTTAGGCTCCGGGTAAAGGATACTCATGGGAATATCATCCGGACCAGGAACCACACCAGTATCCGCCGTTGTAGTACCATCCGCCTCTTCCATTTTTGCCAACTTTGCAGCCATGTATTTGGAGAAGTTATCTGCCTCAGAGGAGACGGAATGGCCCTCGCCAACAAAGCCCAAGCAAGATTCATAGCCCATTTGGAAGGACGGACCCGCCTTCTTGTTCACTACCTGCTTGAAAGAATGGGTCTTTATGAACCGGCGGACGGCATCCTGGTAGGCCTGCACCGAAGAAAGGTCCACCACTTTTGCCCTTAGCTCCGCAATCTCATCATTCTTGGCAGATAATTCATTTTCCCTCGCGGACAGTACCAGCTTGAGATTATCCCTCTCCTTATGGAGGACATCATTAGTCATATTGGCCACCTCCAGCTCTAGCCGCCTTCCCTCAGCCTCGTCCCTGGCCTTCTTTTCTGCGCGCTTAGAGTTTTCCACATGCTTCTTCATAAGCTCCACTTGCTGCTCAGCCAAAGAAGTAGCGGATTCAGCATTATTGATGTTGCGCTGCACGGATTCAAGCCTCAGGTGCTGGTCGTGCATCCTCTCCACGAAACCACAGACCATGGACACGAGCTGCACGGATAATACAAATAATTAATGCACGGACGATCAAGAAACCCAAAATATAAGTCATAAGGCATGGATAAAAGTTTTACACTTCCAGCTTGGACTTTGAGGTGGCACTCAATAGCCCTATCCTCCATCAAGGCATACGTGGCCATGTCCTGCCGAATGGCGAAAGATTTGAGACAATCCAAGGGGTTTTTGGTGCTGTTTTCTTCAGCAGCGAGCCAACCTTTGTATCCCCGAACGTCAATGGTATAAGTGGAGTCCACTTCAGGACTCAGACCAGCTAGCTCTATTATCCGTGGACGCTCCCCCACCTTAAGCACCCCTGGAGCAATCTCATTTTCCCTCAGCTCATTGTTCTCCCAATCCACACTTGCCGGATTGAGAGCCGAGCTACCGGCGGCAGCGACAACGGAATAAGAGGGCGGATTTTGAGCAACAAACATATGCTCTAGCATCTGTACTTCAGTATCGGGTTGATTCACCACCAAGAAGGGATCCGGCTGCGAGATCTCCTCGTCCATAAGATGGACCTCCCAATCCTTAACAACTTTTTTGGCCTTCTTGGGGCGCGGAGCTCCTGTCTGTCCGCCTGAAGAACCACCAACTTTCGTGGTCCTCTTCTTCTTCTTGGCCACTCCTCGAGACATCTTCCCATCGATACAATGGTCACCCATGCTCATGAGCATTAGCTTCTTGTCAAACATCGTGGGATAGTTGTACCGTTTAAGGGAAACTACAAACAAACAAGAAAAGGGTTAGACCCATGGACAATTGTAACACCAAAGCAAGCTAACAAGTTAAAGCATACGGACAATCAAGGAAAAAGCATAAAGACAAGCATCAACAAGCTATAACATGCGGACAAATATTAAGAAACGCAAGTATAAAAGCGCGTACGAAGATAATAGACAAAACTTACGGTTATACTCATAAAGGAAGGCCTTGTATCGGAAGATATCCTCAGGCCAGGGTTCCCCTTTTCGCTTAACGAACTCATGGATGAGTTCGAGCTCTGGATCCTCCAAATACCGCGGAGGTTCTATCCTCACTATAACGTCCCGACCCGGGCCGGAATCGGCGCGTCGCTGATATCAAAACTACTAACCTTGGAATATATATCTCTTTTCTATTTGCACAATGGTTTCCATAAGCTGAATCACTAATGAAGGGATTAAACCTGAAAATATAATTTTAGAAGAAAACGGTCAACCCTAGAGGTTGAGTGAGTGCTCAAATATGTTTGTGTATGCAACAATATGCAATATCAGTATGCATTTCAAGAGAACCAATAACAAGGACAACAGTCCTTTTCCTTTCAAATAAACCAGCACACTAGCGATGAGAATCGCTCTTCCATATCTCCCGAAAATAGACTCGTCTGTCTCTGCCTTATAACACCGTAAACAGTCATGATGCAGTATATGAACTTAAATCAGGCATTCATCCAGTACAACCAACTCCTGACTATACTGGACAATGCGAATCCAAGATCTTATACCGGGACATGACGAAGCCCTTTGCTCGCTCAGCTGGTATAAACCACCTTGGGGCAAAGGGCCGACACATGCAGCCAACTCAACAAACAACTTGATGCACATGCTCAATTGATGAAAATGATATCCAAAATAAATAAATAATAATTATGCACAACAGATGCCAATAAATCCAAAATAAGTAACCAATAAATTACGAATATGTTTTGAAAATATTCTCAAAGTATAATAATATAAATTTAATACTATATTTAAAGATAAGGACACCCACCTTTGTTATACGTCATCATTAAATATAATTTATCGCCCATCCACTTTAACCTACTAATTAATCTTAATTCTTCTGCAATTTTGATGATATGCAACACGATCTCCAAAATCGCATGTACACCTCAAAACCGATAAAATCTTTAGAAAGCTATGGATAGAAGAAAAGAAAACTACATCTACTCCATTTATAAACTCTCGAGAGGAAGAGATGAACTCCACAGACAAATTTAAATGAATCTTGAAGTCAAACTTTTTTAACATGTTTGTCCCTGTTTATATTTGTTAACAAATTACAGATTATTGTGTAAAAGAAATAAATAATTTTGTAAAAGATAAGAGTCACTCTCCTTTGAAACTTAAGTAATGCCGCGTGTCACTATTTTCAACCCCTCGTGACATTTGTCCAACTACAACTTATATCTCTTATCTTTTTGTTTATTTCACAAAATAATAATAATAAATATTGTTTACAAAAATATAAAACCAACCGAACCATAGTATTGAAATCCAAGTTCACCCACTTATTCCTTTTCCTTATTCTTTTGATTTAACTAACTTATTAATTACT
>JAUEJK010029051.1:0-12757 GCA_032274865.1 Eryngium alpinum
TCCATTCTTATAGTTTCTTAAGGTTTTTGTACAGGAATTATAAAATTAATGAACACAATGAATCGTACTGGAGTGTTGGAAAAGAATGAGTGAAATTTTTGTTAGTTTATGTTTTTTGGATAGCATGTTTGTATCGGTTGTGATAATAAAGTTAGAACATTATGTTCATTTTTTCAGTTTGATTTATATTTATTTAACTTGGATAAAGGTTGTGTGCTGATACTTGATAGTTAAGAGAATTTATGGTTACAACTCACTCAGTTCTGATTATTTTATCAAACACCGCGTTGATTTATGATTCCTAGAACGTTGAATACACCTATATTTGATTATCAGGCACCAGATTTATATTCAGTCTAGTCCACTGTCATGATTTAATATTGAAAATCTATTATTTTACATAAAATGCTGTCCTACTGACCCTCTTAGGCTTTCACATTTATTCATATCTATGAGATTAAAAACTTGTCAATTATCAGAGAAAGGACCTAATAATATTAAATACGATTGTTTTTATATAGAGAGAGCGAGAGCAAAGGCTGTGGAGGTTAGTAGGGGTGAGCATTCGGTTTGATTATCCGAAAATCGAACTGAAATAATAAAAAATAATTCGGTTCGATAAGTTTTTATAAAGAGAGAGCAAGAGCAAAGGCTGTGGATGTTAGTAGGGGTGAGCATTCGGTTCGGTTATCCGAAAATCGTATTGAAATAATTCGGTTCGGTTACCGAATCAAAATATTTAGGTTCGGTTTTCAATTTTTAAAAAATTTGGTTATTCAGTAATTCGGTTCAGTTTTCATTTTAACCGAAAAAACCGAATTGTGTGCAATGCTGCTATACATACAATTCCAGGTGGAAAGTTTTGCATTTTATTTTACACACAGCATATATTTATATATATATATATATATTGATTATAAATTTATATTATTATATTTTATAAAAATATTAAAATTTAATAATAAAATTGATTTATAAAAAATCAAAAAAGTCATTTCACTGCCTAACAATTCACAAAACATTCACAAAAATTTAAAATTTTGATATATATTTATTTTATAATTTATATTTAAAATAAATATTTTATTTATTTCAAAATATATAATATTTTTATTTAATATTTTAAAATTTTGGTTTTTTTTTCGATTTTCGGTTATAACCGAAATAATTAATTCGGTTCGGTGTAAAACCGAAATTATTTCAATTTGATTTTCGATTTAAATTTTTTATAAATTCGGTATTCGATTAATCGAAATAAAATTCGATTCGGTTAAAACCGAATGCACAACAAATTTATAGCCTGAACTTTTGCCCAGATAATTCTCAATTATCTTCTCAATTAGTTGTTTGATTACTCTGACGTACAATGTCGATGAGAATTGTGCTATAGATTCTTTCGTAGACTGCAATTTAGGCTAAACTTCCCTTCAATAACTTATTGGTAAATGGAACTTCTGGAGATAAAGCTACCATTGCACTTTCTAATCAGTCAAAACATAGAAAGATAAAGGATGTCGACAAAAACCATTGCACTTTCCATGTCCAAAACAACCTACCAACTCCATCAACGTAACTTGAGTGTCCAAAATATCTTTAGGGTTGGGAGAAGTGCCACTATCACACCTTATCTATCTAAACTACCATGAAGGTAAATGATATTGCTATTTTAGATAATTTGATTTAAAACATCAACTATATACATTCATCATCGTAGAACCTAAGAGCAAGTCCAATACTAAATGCCAAATGATTATAGCTATTGCTATAATTTTGTACTAAAAAATGGTTTTTCGTGCTAAAATAGAATTTACACTCCAATTCTAAAATATAAAATACACTATGAAAAGTACTTTTTGGTGCTATAGTATAACTTAAAATATTATATAATATAATACACACTCACATATATTTGATTTTATATTATAGCTATAGTTATACTTGGTTCTATATTTAGAACCAACTATCCATTTGTTATATTTTTCATTCAACTATAGCTATGGATTGGAGTGGTGTTTTCTTAAATTTAGTTCTATAATATAGCTATAGGACTAAAAATAGCAATGAATTAGACTTGCTTTCCAATTTAAAATAATGATCAGTCAAGAAGAAAATAACAAGGGACATTTACTATACTCCGCGTAAAGTTAGGCTTTGTTTGGAACTCGAAAAGTTGGAGCTAAAATATTTAGCCATGTAAAATGGATTGCAAATGAAGTAAAAGTAGAGGTAAAACATTTTCCATTAGACTCTAAATAACAAAGAATTTAATATTTTACTTGCTATTTTCCCTAATATCCAAACATAAGAAGTAATCTATTTTACATTGTATCTTTTCAAGATCCAAACACAACCTTAGTAAACTTCAAACATGGAAATATAATATTGAAACCCGACGTCTGCCTCATACCTTGAAGGGCCTTGTCCCCGCAAACTTAACTATCAATTATGGCATAATCACATATTATACACTCAACTGGTAGCCTGCAGGTAAGTATACTTCTTTAATCATGTCGATCACCACAGCTATTACTATATTGCCTGATGTTAAAATCTTCCTACGTAAATTACTTGTTGGCAGTTAGATGGCATCGTCATTAAGAGTGACAGAGTAAACTACTGTCAACTTGGATTCTTTCCTTCTGTAAAATATAATAAAACCTTGATCTCAAGTGCTTGAATACTATTCCGCCATATTTGATTGAGTAACGATCCCCAAATAGAAAACAACATTATCATCCAGTTACGAATACTATTTGATAGACCCACTGCTCTGTTATGATTTATAAAGGTTGTTGTATTGGAGACATTAGTGGTCCCATTATTATTAAATACTAAATATAAAGAAATATGAAACATAACCCACATCTTTTCTATAATTATATTAAACTCTATTATTAATTTTGTTAAGTTTTTCATTTGGTGTCACTCACCAACTACACGAGACACTAATCCAACTAATCCAACTCCCTTAACGACACATGTCACTCCCTGCTTATATTAGATAGTGACTCATGAGTATTTATAAAAAATATATAAAGGGTGATTGAAAAAAAGGGAGGAGATTCTTGAAAAGAAGAGAGAAAAACGCACACTAAAAAATTGAGAGGGGAGAAACAAAAGGAAAGAAGAGGGTTATAAATAGTGAATGTTCAACACTTCCTTCTATGTACAGTGAATATATGACAATGATTTTCAAATGAATAAGCTTTGTATTTGTTATACTTTTATTACTATAGAGAAGTAAAAGTATTATCAAGTGGCGCCGCTGCCGGGGACTCAAAATACTTTTCGGCCGTACTACAACGAATCAGAATCAACTCCACCCAACTAGACTTGTTGAGTGATTTATCACATAAAAGGAACATGAATTCTATCTCCAGTAATAGCACGAATCCCCGACGTCGAAGCAACTCTCACACATCGGGGTCACCACGTCCATGGCCTGAAGGGAGAATAAGTTTTCCTCTTTCGCCACTTCATACATGGGCCCAACAATTTGATGATATACAAACTCGGCAAGCAAGCATGCAGTGTAGAATGGAGTCCTTGCAGGACCAACTAAGACGCTCTCGTCGTGCTAGCCCTCCTACAGTCACTCTATCATACAATAGCTCCAGATCGAGTCCACCCTTTGCACCCCAGGTTAGTAGACATGGGAGAAGAGACGATTATATTCAAGCAAACCCCACTCCATCTTCAAGCTCGACGGGTTCAAGGTCTGTTTTTAGTCGGTTGTCAAGGGGTCAAAATCCATCTCCCCCACGTTCAAGAGACTCGTTGTTCACAAGGTTGAGTGGTCGATCTGATTCTCCGGAACGCATGCCTCCTAGAAGAAGACCATCTGGACGATCTCCCCCTCGTCAATATTATACAAGTGATCTTCGTAGAGGACGTCCTCTAGCTTTTGAGCCTGAAGAAAACAATCATGCCCACACCCGCCATCCTTCAGGTCAAGAGGAATTGATGGCAAAGATAGCAAGGTTAGAGGGTATCACCGCGACTGTTATCGCTGAATTCCCAACTGGGACATCCGCTTTCACTGAAGCACTAGAAAGAGTGCCCATTGATACTAGAGTTAAAATAACCGGCCTTGAATCCTTTGATGGCACTGGAGACCCCAGTGATCATGTAAGTTATTACGAGAACTTAATGATCTGCCACCGCTACAACGACATAACTAAATGTCGCATCTTTGTGTCGACTTTGAAAGCCTATGGCCGTACTTGGTTTTGGTCGCTCCCTCCAAGAACTGTAGGATCTTGGGAAGTATTAAAAACAATATTTCTTTCTAAGTTCAGAGTTAATACCCCTAATGAGGTCCATACTATATCCTTAGAAAATATAAAACAACAAAGTGGAGAGCCCCTCAGAGAATACATTGAACGTTTCAAGGCTGCAGCGTCAAAAGTGAAAGACCTAAGGGCTGCCAATGCTATTGCATCATTCATAAGAAATATGAACTATGAAGAGTGTAAAGACTGTTGCAAGGAGTTATACAAGAAGGAGCCTACAGACTTATATGAAGCCTACAACATTGCTTCTACGTACATCTCCACAGATGAAAAGATACGGGCCTATTTCCCTCAATCTCATCCTGAGTCTTCTCAGACCACTAAACGCACACTCCCAATTGAAGAAAGAGAAGAATACAAGCAAAAGAGGCCTAGAGATGACCCATTCTACAGCAAATCTCGTCCCCACAGGCCTTTACCTGAGTTCACACCACTTTCAAAAAGTCCTGCTGTTATACTGGAAGAGATACGAGATAAAGAGTTTTACGTCGATCCTTTGCCCATGAAATCACCTAAAGAGAGAAGGGACAAATCCCGATTCTGTAAGTACCACAACAGTATAGGACACACCACCGATGAGTGTGTGTCCCTCAAGTTCTTTATAGAGAAGCTGTTCCACAAAGGAAAGCTAGATGCCTATCTATCACCAACTACAGAGACGTCTAAAGATGTTGTTGTAGCTCATTCTACACCCTCCAGACCGCGACATGTTGTAAACATGATTATCGGAGGCACCCAACCGCCTCCGTCTGCTTCATTTAATTATGATGTCATGTGTCTCGACCCTATTGGATGGGCTAGAGGGAATGTTGAAAATGTTATTACCTTCTCCGATCGGGACTACCCAGGATATGTTCCCAATCAATGCGGCCCTTTCATAGTGCAGCTAGACATAGCTGATCAGGATGTAAGGAAAATCCTAGTGGATAATGGTTCATCAGTCGATATTATTTTCTTCACACATTGAAAGAATAATCCTGGGGAATCATGTGGTGCAAAAAACTTGTGAGCCTCCCTTGTATGGATTCGGCAATAACCCTATACCGGTAGAAGGAGTGATATGTCGTCCTGTAACCTTCGAAAAGGTACCCCAAGAGGCAACTCAGATCGTCAAATTTTATGTTGTAGACATGGCGTCACCCTACAATGCAATTATAGGTCGTCCTACCCTTTGTAATCTTAAAGCTGTGATTTCTACTGCGCATATGAAGTTGAAATTTCCCACCCCATTTGCCATTGGAGAACTCTGCTCTAGCCCCTCAGATTCTGATATGTGTTATGCTACCTCCCTAAATTTGGCTCTTAGCCACCCTCAATAGCGAAAAAAAATTGGGGAAGATAAACCATCGACTACTGATTTTGAAGACTCACCATCAACTAAAAAACTTAAAGGTAAAGCTGCGGACATATTTCTGATACGTCAGCCTGATGGAACCGAGATAGAGATTGACAGCCTACTACCTCTACACAACATCCCGAAAGCTCAGCCTGTAGAACCTCTTGAAGCTGTCAACCTAGAGGAAGGAGACTCATCCAAAAAAGTATTTATAGAAAGCGACCTAGATCAAAGAATCAAGAAAGAAGTGATATCCCTCATACGTGACTATTCTGATGTATTCGCCTCGAAACCTGAGGATATGCCTGGTCTCGATGAATCTATAGCCATGCACCATCTTAACATGGACCTTCAAAAGAAGCCAGTCTGTCAGAAACAGAGGAATTTTGCTCCTAATCGATAATATGCTATAGACGAGGAGGTTAGTAAACTACTCAAAGCTGATTTCATATTCGAAATTCAATACCTGGAGTGGATAACGAATGTGGTTTTGGTGAAAAAACCTAATGGAAAATGGCGCATATGTATTGATTATACGGATCTTAATAAGGCCACTCCGAAAGATTACTACCCTCTTCCTAACATCGATCAACTAATCGATGCTACAACTGGACATCTTTTGTTTAGTTTTCTGGACGCATTTTCTGGCTACAATCAGATTAAATTGGCTCCAGAAGATATACCTAAAACATCATTCATTACACATCGTGCTGTGTATGCTTACAAAATTTTGCCTATGGGCCTTATCAACGCTGGAGCTACCTATCAACGGGCTATGAATACCATTTTCGCTCCACAAATTGGCAGAAACTTAGAAGTATACGTTGATGATATGATAGTAAAGTCCACCAACACACATGACCACCTATCAGATCTAAGAGAAACTTTTGAGAATCTTCGAAAGCACAGGCTGAAGCTAAACCCTACAAAATGCTCATTTGGAGTAGCCGAAGGGAAATTCTTAGGTCACGTGATTAGTAAGAGAGGGATTGAACCTAATCCAGAGAAGATTCAAGCGGTATTAAATATGAATCCCCCAACAACCCCCAAGCAGGTACAATCATTAAATGGGTGTCTTACAGCACTACGACGGTTCATTTCCAAACTTGCAGAAAGAAGCCTACCGTTCTTTGACATTTTAAAGGGAGCTAATGAGGGCAAGAAAATCATATGGACTCCTCAGTGTGACGAGGCCCTTCAATCCATAAAACAGTATCTCACTAATGCTCCAGTGCTATCTAGGCCAGAAGTTGGGGAACCGTTGTACTTGTATTTGGCAGCCTCCTATCGGGTTGTAAGCTCTTGCCTAGTGAGAGAAGAGATGGGACAACAAAGGCCCATATATTATGTGAGCCAGGTACTACATGCGGCTGAAACTAGGCACCCTTTAATTGAGAAGTTGGTTTATGCCTTACTGATAACCAGCCGTAAGCTTAGGTCTTACTTCCAAAGCCATGAGATCATCATATACACTAGCCACCCGTTGAGAAAAATACTGCACAAACCAGAATTGTCTGGAAGGTTAGTCCATTGGGTCGTGGAACTAAGCCAACATAATATCCGTTACCTTCCTCGAACCTCCATAAAGGGGCAATCTCTAGCTGACTTCATAGTAGAATGTACCTTCGCAGAAGAAAATCCTTCTGCTTCCATTCCTACAGCTCCTACAGAAGCCGAAGCGTACGAAGCCTACGACATTGCTCCCCCTTGGATTTTACATGTGGACGGTTCTTTAACAGTGAAAGCAGCGGAGCTGGTGTGGTCCTTACCAGTCCCGAGGGCTTTGAAATCAGCCAATCTATAAGGTTTGCCTTCCCAGTGACTAACAACTGTTCTGAATATGAAGCTTTGCTAGCAGGCCTACGCCTAGCCAATGCACTACAGGTGCAACATCTGAAGGCCTATAGCGACTCTCAGTTGGTCGTCAATCAAATTCTCGGAGAATTTGTCGTTAAAGCCCCTACCTTGATATTATATCTCGAAGAGACAAGGAAAAGGCTCCTTGAGTTTAAGATTGCCACTTTGCAGGGGATCCTAAGAGACGATAACCATAAGGCAGATACTTTGGCACGACTGGCTACAGCAAACCATACATCTTCAAAGACTGGAGATGTGCCCGTTTACAACTTGTACCTAGAGGCTCCGACTGTGCTAATGAAATCATCTATTAACATACACTATGCCCCTAATTGGATGACTCCCATTTTAGCTTACATCCAAGAAGGAATCCTACCTGAAGATAAGAAAGAAGCTGCCTCCGTGCGTAAGAGAAGTGCTCATTATATAATCTATCATAGTAGTCTATATAAAAAGTCATTTTTGGAACCCATGGTTAAATGCATTGACGTTCTAGAGGCTCAGTATTTCATGCTAGAAGTTCATAAAGGTTTATGCGGAAGCCACCTGCCCTATCGAGCACTTGCATACAAAATCCTCAGACAAGGATACTTCTCGCCAACCCTGCAGAAAGATTGTGAGAAATGCCAATTATTTGGGCATGTTCCCAAAACACTGCCAATAGTACCATCTTCAATTCTCGTACCTATACCTTTCGACACTTGGGGAATTGATATCATGGGTTCGTTTCCACTTGCTAAAGGAAAACTAAAGTTCCTCCTGGTCGGAATAGACTACATGACCAAGTGGGTCGAATCTAAAGCCGTGGCAAAAATTACGGCAGTTGTTTATAAAGTATTTTTTCACGAGATGATAGTCACTTGATTTGGGATCCCCCGTATGATCGTGACAGACAACGGTAAACAGTTTATCGAACAGGATTTCGAAGACTATCTGAGCGCCTATAAGATAACGCATTTGAAGTCCCACATAGCCTATACCCAAGCTAACGACCAAGTGGATGTAACTAACCACACACTCCTACGGAGTTTACGTAAAAGTTTGGATGAGGCTAAGGGTTTGTGGAATGAGCATTTACCCAATATCCTATGGGCCTACAGAACTGATACTAGAAAACCAACTGGTGAAAGTGCTTTTCGATTGGCGTTTGGCACCGAAGCGGTAGCCCCCGTGGAAATAGGTGAACCTTCATTTCGAGTGAATGAATATCAACAAAAAAATGAATGAAGTAGGTAGAAGGCTCAACCTAGACCTGTTGCAAGAAAGGAGGGATCAGGCTGCCATTTGCATGGCAAACTACAAACAGGAGACCGCCAAGTACTTCAAAAAGGTTAGTCTCCGATAATACCCAATATGAGAAATGGTCCTCCGCTCAACTGCCGCCTCTGATCCCCAAAATACCAAGAAGCTTGATCAAAGCTGGGAAAGACCCTACCTGGTGAAAGAAGTTCTATCTCTGGGTATATACAAACTCACTCATCTAGATGGCGAGCATATCCCCAACACTTGGCATGGTCTCCATCTCAAAAAATATTATGCGTAACATCGAGAAAGGGTGTAAAGTATGTGCAACCTAAAGATTGCACTATTTTTGTGGGGCTACTACTCCAGTACATGTGCATAGACTTTTATGGGGCTATAGACTTTTGTACTTTTTCAAAGATAAGCATGTGTGTCCAGCTTTTGCTAGAATATATGTAGATTTTCTAAGGACAAATATGTATCTGTATTTTTGTTCAAATGTATGCAGGCTCTTCCTCAAAGCCTAAAGTAGATATTATTTCCACTTTGTGTGTAAATTTTGTGTTCAAATTATCTGTCCAAATATCATAGAATAAATGTCTATCAGATTTTGATCCATAATATGCTTATACTGCCCTATAGCCTACAGGTCCCAAAAGCCTACAGGCTCAGATCCTGTATAAGGATAGTAGATTTATTCCCACCCTACAGCCTACCGGCCTCAAAAGCCTACAGGTTCAGATCCTGTCTAAGGATAGTGGATTTATTTCCACCCTACAGCCTACAGGCCTCAGAAGCCTACAGGCTCAGGTCCTGTCTAAGGATAGTGGATTTATTTCCACCCTATAGCTTACATGCCTCAAAAGCCTACAGGTTCAGATCCTGTCTAAGGATAGTGGATTTGGTTCCACCCTACAACTTACAGGCCTCAAAAGCCTACAGGCTCAGATCCTGTCTAAGGATAATTGATTCTTTTTACCCGACAATCTATTGGCCCATACCCCTACTCTGAAGTACCAAATCTTTTCCACCTCTCGACCTACCCTAATTGTTGTTTATTACCATAGAATAACTGTCGAAAACACTTATTCTAATGGGGACATATGCACCATAGGAACAAAAAACTGATATGCATATCCTATATATTTTGGCTATTTACATGTCAGTATAGTTAAGACTAATGCCAATATTTCGATACATACTTTCAAAAGACGTCCTGTTATAAGTAAAGGAACCATTATATACAAAGATGGTTTAGATGTTTTCCAGTTTATTTATAGTGTGTTTTATAAGTTCTAATAACCGACTGCTCATCTGAAGGCTTTACGGGTTGGAAGGATAAACAGTTCCACCAAAGCTATAGAGTATCGTCTATTTCCCTACTTTGTAATACCCCATAGTCCATATTCGGACACACAAAGGCATATTTCAAGCTTATTGACACAATAATCATTTACTTACCAGTTTTATCGTTCTGAAGCCTCCGATTATAATGGTTTATTATAAACAACAAATTATGTGATTATAGCTACCACCAGATCTTCACATATATACAACTACTCATCATGTAGGTAACCCAAGCTAACAATACTCATTATTTAGCAATTTCTATCATTAGCCTCCCCTCAAAAATCCATAACACAATTTATAAGCTCTTTACAACCATACTACAAAGTTATTTTGAAGGTTACAACTGGGAAATTGCCGAAAGGATCTTGCTTATACCCTTTTAATACTTATTATCTCTTCTTTGATATGACTAGGCTCTTGTCAGACGAAGAAAATCAGTATTTCTTTTTAATGACTATATTGGCCCCTCAGTATTTCGATAGGCCATCTAACTTTTGAAAATTTGCAAAAATTACTACAGTTAAATGTTGTCCTACAGCCATATCTAACAACTCCACTAGTCTAAGAAATAATTAGATGATTTGTCACTATAAATCAAAAATACATTATACTAAGGGGCATGGCCAGTAGCTAATAATACTCAGACATTAAAACCTTTACCCACGAAAGCACATGGCTCTAAAGATTCCACCCTACAAGTTAGTAATGAAGATTCATACAGCTGCGGACACCCGTTAGATGTAACCGCAGATGGCTACAACCAAATGTATAACATTTAAGAAGAAGTGAACTAGGGACCAAACGATAAATTTTAAGTAAATCATTTTAAACGAACGATTTTATTACGGATCTCGTCACATAAATGAATTCAAAACCTACTTACGAATTACATATCACTTCTACATGATAGTTGACTTTTGGAAGATCTTAAGTCACTAATTTTATAAATAATTCACATAACTGCTTTTATAATTTACAGATGATCAATTTATCGACACGACGAATACAACCTTTAACGTAACCATTAAAGTCTATAGCTTCAACAACATGAATCTATTAATCCTACATCGATCTTTTTATAACAACTATATACAATCTTTATTATCATATTTATTCTAATAATTCAAAAAAATAGATACATAAATAAACAAGAAATTAGAATACCGTTCACCATATATTAATACTCATAAATACGTGCATACACTAATATCCATAAAGCACGTTAAAAAACAAACCAAGTCTTGGACACAAGCCAAATAGTTGCAATTACCATCACAGTTTACCAAGGCATCTAAACCTTTAATAGATATATAACATAATACCAAGTCATAACCAGAAACAAGAACATCGCCAACAAACACTTAAGGAGCATTAGACCCTCCTGCCTTTCCAAAAGTAAAATCATGAAAGTGCTCGACTTTATGTTTCTCCGGATCTACCGTATTACCTTCTCCAATAAAGCGGTAACAGTCTTCATACCCTATAGTGTGATAATCACTTACCTTCGAGCATACAATCTTTGCAAACTCAGGAGATTTTATAAATATCTCGATAGTCTTGTCGTAAGATGCTTTGGCCAACTTCTGTGCTTTCTCCTTCTCTGATATCTCTTTTAACATTTTTAACTGAGCCTCCCTGAGCTGCTCCTGTAGGCTGGAAACTTTTTCCTCCGCTGCATTGGTTCTTCTTTTTTCTCCATTCACTTCTTTCAATACTTGATCTTTCTCCTTTTTCACCTTGTCTAATTCCTGATTCGCATGCTTAAGGCTTGAGCTAGAATCTTTCTCCTTATCCTCCGCTATATTTTTGGCTTTCTCTGCTTTATCCTTCTCCTAAATCGTCGTGTCTCGAGCCTTCTCTGCCTGAATCTTTTCTTTGCGGAAAGTGTTGGTCTGACTTGCTAGCTCGGATACGCCTAGATAGTAGGTTCCCAACTCCAGGCACACCATTTACTATTGTCAGTCAGGATATAAAAATCATGATGATGCTGGTAATAATAATAGCCAAATGCACAAAATAACCCATAAACCAATATAGTCAGACATATGCATAAGTTGAAATGGTTCAAATATGGACCTAACATTGCTTACACATACAATGTTGATTGGTCAGGCCCACAATATTCACTTGACGCACCATACACATTTACACTTTGGTTTTTCACATTATTTAGGCCAACACAAACATACAATGTATTTGTTAATCTTTACCCTTGACATCCGTTTGCATAGTATAAACAACAATGCTATGTTATTATTATTAATCAGCTACAGATTTATTATAGGTTAGTACACCTTATATCAGCAGGTTGGCAAAGACATATATATTTAGCGATATCATACTTAACCGTTTACATCTATTACAAACATTATATTATACTAGTAAGCATTACGTTGGTGGCAATAAAAGAAATAACAATAATATGCATTTAATAAATGTACACATAGCACAATAATATGGTAACATATTACAAATTTTAACATTATTATTACATATTATTACACATATATTTATATAATGGTTCAACATTATCGTCACCCTCCCTCTCGTTGGAAACCGATGTTTGATCATTTTTGGAATCAATATATTTGCTCATTGCTGCAAAATAAAAACAACAGAACAAAACCCACACCAACACCAAAAGGAGAATAAAATCACCTCATTATCTTGAATATATATA
>JAUEJK010029265.1:0-10537 GCA_032274865.1 Eryngium alpinum
CCAAACATGAAAGTTGTTGTCCATGTGCCAAAGGAACAACCTTCAACCTTTGTTAGCAAATAATCACCATTGGAGAGATCACAAAGGAGCCCCCAACATTGACATTTCCAACACAGGTGTGACAGACTTAACTATTTGACTAAGTACAATAAAGTAAAAACAACCTTGAATACCACCTTTACATTTATTGACATAGGTGAAGTGTCCAAGTTCTGGTTAGCAGAGGGACTGCAGTATTTTTATTGTATTTACATGCAGTGTCCTACCTTCCAGTTATTCTATGTAACTGTACAAGTATAAATGTGGTACTGCACTATTGAACATGCAGTCCTTATTGGAAAACATCATTGCAGTGAAGTGACATCATCATATTGGTTCATATTTCCAACAGGTACCTACTGGGAAGTATATTTGATAAATATATTTTGTCCCTTCTCTTATGCTCTCTGTTCTTTCTCTCTTGTTTTGAAATCGAAGTAGATGTGGAAATGATGGTCGTTTTAATATTTTTCAATCGGTTTTCCACCGAAGTGTTACAACTTATAATTTAAGCAAGGGGTACATTGGTAATTAAGCTAGAGAATGCATGGTAATTTAGTAAGTGCACTTATCTTAGTTAGACTAATATATACTTCTATACTATATCTAACAGCTAAAGGGCATTTGCCTTACCTTTGAATAGACAGGATTATCTTTATAAAAACATTGCAATTTTAATAACATGATATTGACAATTAATTAATTATGATGACACATATAACAAGATGTATCCCCAATTTCTTTGTGATATCTTGAATTTTCGAATAAAAATTTCATAAAGACTTTATATTCCTTCATTGGTGTAGGTTTGAAACCTTTCAAATCTCTCATATTCGAATTTTAAATAATTGAGTATTATTGAGAAGTGTGAGTGAGTAGTAGATTAATCCTTGTGTAGTTCTTTATTTTGGTTCATAAATCTGAGATTCAATCTCTATTTATTATAATTTTACCTTTATTTTTATATAATAAAGTAGTTTACGGAGTAAACAAAAGTCCAAGCTTCTCTATGAAGAGATTTTTTGCTTACATTCTTGAATTTTAAATTTGCCTGAACATAAGTTTTTAAAGAAAAAGGAAATCATTGATTCAAATCTAAAATTAAGTTAAGAGTATTTTCATAATTCGAAGGGGAATTCTATGTTTCTATATTCATAAGTAATTAATTCCATTTTGGTTAGTACTTTTGATCTTTCTTTCCATCTCATCTCTTGTAGTCAAGATTAACTATTGTATCTTTTGAAGATGATATTCGAATATGGTTTAAGATAATTTTATATAAATTAGATAAAGATAAACTGTTTTAAACATCTCTGGCTTTGGGTTGTTTGTACTTAACTTTACAATTGTATATTGATTGTGAGCAATTGACTTAATGGATGCCATAAATTTCCCAGTTTCCTTATGAACAATTCATCCGGGGACAATGATGATGAGGAATCAGGGGACGAAGAAGATTAATGTAAAAATGATTCTGAGTGTTATACAGTTGATGAGTTGGAAGCTCTTGATGATGAGTATGTTGCCTATCTTGTAAAGAGGTTCTCAATCCTGAAGTTGAGGAAATATATGGGTGGAAAGAAGCCATTTGTTAAGACTATAAGTGACTCAAAGTACATGATTGACAAGTCCAAAATCAGATGCTTCAAATATAATATGTTGGGAAATTTTGCAAGTGAGTGCAGATCTAAAGATAAAAATAAAGGGAAGAGTCAAAGAAGTGATGTTGATTACTACAAGAAGAAGTATTTTGATCTGCTCAACTCTAATAAGAAAGGGAAAGCTCATATTGCTAAAGAAAAGCATTGGACGAACATTGATGATAAAGAGGAAACCAGAGTTGAATACAACAATCTAGCATTGATGGCAAGTCAAACAAAGATTTAAAGTAACTCTCAGGTATTTTTTGATGTTTACCCTAATATGTCTAAAAGTGATTGCATGATTACTATTAAGGAAATGTCATGTGAGATTAAGGATTTATATCAAACTCTTAAAAGTGCGTTAACAGAAACTGAGAGAGTTCAACAAGTCAATGATGACCTTAGCAGTTTAAATGCCATGCTAGAAGAAAAACTTGTTAATTATCAACTACTTGAAGAGTGTTAAAATAATTAGAAATAAACTTGAATGTTTTGAAAAGAGAGAAAATTTATATAAAGAAAAATATGAAAAAGAGAAGGAGATAACAAATGAGTGGCTAAATTCCTCAAGGAATGTGATTAATCACAATAAGAAATTAATTCTCGCTAGAAGCAGTGGGATTGGATATAAAAAGTTTGCTAAAGAAAAGACTAAACAAATTGAGTTAATTGATAAAGAAACTGGAGAATATCCTAAATTAGTGATGTATTTTGGAAACCTAAGTATGAATAAGATCTTGTAACCACTGAGGCAATTGATAAGACTAAAGTGGATAATAGTAAGAAGAAGGGTAAGGAGAAAAATGATGGAGGCATTAAAGCTTTTGATTATTCAAAAGTTGATGGTGATTTAATTTTCTCTGGGGGAACTTGTTTATTAGGGGACTCATTTGCATCCTGAAATAATTCAAAAACCAACTTAATAAAATCTTCTCAAGTAGAAAAGCATAAAAAATGGAAAATTTGGTGTAAAAAATTCACTAACTATGCTCATAATCCCAACGTAGCTAGATAAACTTGTTGGAATTATGGAAATACTAATTACTTATCCTTTGAATGCTCAAGGAACAAAAGAATCCAACAAACACTAGACACTCTAAGAACATTAGAAAACTAATTAAAAATGAATGCCATGATACTCTGACTAAGAGAAGAACACTAGAAGCTCCTAAAACTACTCTGACTAAGAGAAGAACACTAGAAGCTCCTAAAACTAGGAGAGTTAAATCAATTGACATGTCTAAAATTGGAACTAGTATTCCCCTGATGCTGTTAAAACTGTTATATTAATACATGATAAATATTTGGTATCCAAACACGTTTGGGTGCCTAAGAACACTTAATCCTTTTTGCAGGTTAAATCCAAGAGTAATTATCTAGGGATCATGGCTGGTGGTTGCTCAAAGCATATGACAGGGGATAAATCTTTGATGTTGAATTTCTTTGAAAAGGATGGTCCAACCATTTCTTTTGGTGATGATAGCAAAGGTTTTACTCTAGGTTACAGAGTGGTAGCAAATGGACATATCTGTTCTGAAGGTGTAGCTCTGGTTGAAAGACTTAAGCACAACTTGCTTAGTGTCAGTCAACTTGGAGATAAAGGTTATTTAATAGTGTTCACCAGTGAAGGCTTTAAAATCAAGGATCAGGGGACTGACAAAGAAGTTCTGAAAGGAGTTAGAAAAGGCAATATCTATGTAGATGACTTTGATTCTGCTAATGGATAAACATATCTCTATAGCAAGGCTTCATCAGAGGATAGCTGGCTATGGCATAAAAAGTTATCTCGTTTGAATTCAAAGCAATTAATTCTCTTTTTAAAAAAGAGCTTAAAACTGGGATTCCTCAGTTAGAATCTATCCAAGATAGCTTGTGTGCAGCATGTCAACATGGAAAGCAAAAGAGGATTTCTTTTCCTAGAAAACCTCTAATGAATATAAAGCAACCAATTGAGTTACTTCACATGGATTTGTTTGGTCCAATTAATGTAATGTCTGTTGGAAAGAGAAAATATTGCTTGGTGATAGTTGATGAGTATTCAAGGTACACTTAGGTAAAGTTTCAGCACTAAAAAAATAAGGTAGCCAAACATGTAATTGATCATGTTATGCAAATTCAAACTCAACCAAGTTTGACAGTCAAAGGCTTGAAGTGTGATAGTGGAAAAGAATTCAAGAATTCTGTGATGAATGAATTCTGTATAGATAAAGGAATAAGGCAAGAGTTTTCTACATCAATAATACCTCAACAAAATGGTGTTGTTGAGAGAAAGAACATAACTCTTATTTAAGCAGCAAAGACTATGTTAAATGAAGCTAAAATTCCAACCTATTTTTGGGCTGAAGCAATAATGATTGCTTGCTTCACTCAAAACAGGTCCTTGATTACAAAAGATCACAATAAAACTCCCTATGAAATCATGAAGCGAAGGAAACCAAACATCAAGTTCTTTCATATGTTTGGATGCAAATATTTTGTTCGAAGGAATTTCGGAGAGAAAGTTAGAAAGTTTGACTCTAAAACTGAGGAAGGATTTTTTCTTGGTTATTCCTTAACTTAAAAAGCTACAGAGTCTACTTATTCAGGTTTCAAATTGTTATTGAATTCATCCATGTCTCTTTTGATGATCATATTATGGATGGACTTCAAGATGAAGGATTTCATGAAGAATTATCCTTTGAAAATGATGATGATGATGATGATGAAGTTGATGAAGAAAAAGCTAATGCTAATCCAGTTGATGTTCCAATCATTCATGAGGAAAACAATGTCATCAATTCTCCCAATAATGCATGTTCAAATCCTTCACTTGTAATAGGGGAGAATCCATCATCAGAGGATGACTTGTCAAGAAACATTTTATCTAGTAACCATTTGAACCTTGGAGAAGGCAACAGTTTAGTGGGAGCTTTTGGAGATGTTAGGAATAAAGTTAATGATGGTGATGATAATATCTTAGATATAGTGATAGAATAATTTCTCAATACTTGTATAGAAATTTATAAAAGCAAATGTTAGAATAAATGTCTGTTGGAGAAAATTACTTCATTGGGGGAGAATAACATCAGGCAATAATAAAGCCTCAAGAGACAAAGTTCAACTATCAGGGGAAAATTGACTGTCAAGGGAGATTTGCACTTCAGGGGACATCTATGCATCAAGTTACAACAATCATCAGGGAAGCAAAGTTACCATCAGAGGAGATCATTACTTCAGGGGACTTCGAGTATAAGTAACAGTTGTAGCATCAAGATTTAATCTGATGATGAAGCCTCAATTCTGTTATCAAATTTGCAGAATTTAGAAGGAAATTGGTGGTCCAGAATACATGTGTCAATATTTGTCTAGCCAATCAAGGAAATAAAGAATATGGAGTGCATTATCTCAACATCAAGTGATCCACACTAGAAGACAAATTAGCTGGACAATGGAGCATGCTTTGCACATGTCAGGGGACAATTTCATAGCTTTCTTTTCTAGTATAAATATCATCTTTGTATCCTGTATTGAGTGTCACAGAGAGAAAATTATGTAGCAAGAGAGAAGCTTTATATTGAGAGAAATACAGAGAGATTTGTAGCTTGCTAAGAATTTTGTGAAGTTGTTTTTGTAAAACAGATTTTAGCTAAGAAAGCAGGTTTGCTTGTCCTAGAAAATCTTCAAAGTTTTAATGAAAGTTAAACTTTGATATTTTGCGTTCTTAATTTCTGCAGTTTAAATTTACTTGTTCTTCATCTTTATACTTTTGTTTTTAAGATTTACAAAGAAAAAATAAAAAGTTGTTAAGATTTGTATTCACCCCCTTACAAATCTTCTAAGCAGATATATTATTTATAATAGAAGACAATCTAAGAAATGATCAAGGGGTAGTTTCTGGAAGACCAAGAAGAGGAAGGATAAGTGGGAAGAATATGTGGTCAAGAGATTACCCAAGAAAAGGAATTTAAGGTCACCGTAATGATCAACTATGGAAAGATTGCACCAGTTGAAATCATGAACACCGACCAATCTTAAACACCAATCATAAGAAATCTCACTCGTAAGTAAATAATAAAATCAAGCAACGACTATCACCAAACATCATGAACGCGATTAAAAGAAAGTAAACATTGACTATAATCAAGCATCAATTTTTATTGTTTTATCTTTTTTTATTTAAATAACTCTGCACTTATCAGCACTCCAATATTGGGTCTTCTACAAATATTTACTCTTTCTCCTAGGCATTTAAACAATGCCCACATTCCTTTACTTCAACTTCCAAGTACGATTCTCCGACCTAAGTTCTATTAGTTGATTGAATGAGCATGAACTTAAGATTCTTCTTGTTTTGGTTTATATCTGAGCTTGATGCTAATGGAGGGTTTTGCATAATCTATTCAAGTGTCAGAAAGTAGTGGCTATTAACTTCTACTAAAATATGTTACTTAATACCTTTATCACACTATTTATTGGGATTATAATCTAAATTTTAACTAAGGTTGATTAAAATAAATTAGATTAAGAGAAATGACTTACATAAAAAGTACCGAAACGTGAAGCTTCGGTCGACGGAGAAGATATGATTAGGCTGGATAGAAAGATGAGAGTAAGAGTTGTTTGAAGGTTGGGAGAGATTGAAATAAAAGAGAGAAGAAAAATGTAATGAATTAGAAGAGTGAATTAATACTATGTTTTAAATTTTATTTTAGTTTATTTATTATAAAAAAAATACCAAACAAAAAATCAGGTGACCTAAAACAAAACTTCTGATTATCTTCTTTTTGATTAAGAAATAAGTTAAGGTGTAGATTATTTCTGTAACCATATTAATTTTTTTTACTAATTTTAAGAATTAAATAAATATTAAAAATAATATATAAGTTTACGTATAAGTGGGTTAATGGACTAATACGTCATTGTACTTATGGGTAACTTGCAAGTAGGTCACCGAACTCCAAAAGCTTGCAGTCGCACCCATATACTAAGTAAAACTTGTAGTGGCTTGATTGCCATTAATAAATATGAAAAATTAACAGAATGTCCATGTGGCTCCTTGACGTGACAAATTCAAATGACATGGATGTTGACACATACATGCCCATGAGTCACGGATCTCAAAATTTTGACCCAAAGTCCAACCCGAATCATCTCTATCTTGATCTTCACCTACCAACCTTCTTCTTCACGTACCCATCTTCTTCTCCATCTTCACCTTCTTCTTCATCTTCTTGTTACACCTCCTCATTCTTAATCTTTTACTTACACCCATTATTCATCTTTATCACATCCAAACCCTTCTTCTTTGTTTACCCATACTTCATATTTATCACCTCCTACTTTATCTTTCTTATCTTTTTCTTTTTCTTCTTTAATTTCTCATACTTTATCTTCTGTGTTTTTGTAGTTCACTTTATCTTCTTCTTCATTATCAATTCAAATTTTAAGATGTGCAACTATAAATTGAGTTTAGTAATCCGATTGGTTTTTTTGTTTTGTACAGTAACCCGTTTGTGTTAAGAATGAAACAATGTCTTCTATTTTGGAAATTCTTTCAAGATGATTACTTAGTAAATAGAAACAACAGGAACAAATAATAGAAAATTAAATGCAATAAGACACAGAAGTTTATCAACAATATTTGTGAAAATATTACTGAAGATTTTCCTTTCTCAAGACAACATGGTAACCTCACCAAATTAATGGTGCTTCAAAGATTCACACTCTCATATACAAGAAATATGTCTCTCTCTAAGAATGCAAAAGATAACTTACAAATGAAAACTGGAAACAATACTAATATAACTCCTATTCTAAAACTGGAAAGAAAACAAAGTGAATTTTTGACGATCCACTTCCAAATCAGGAAATCATCACTGGCAGTGGAACACTTCTTTAGCTTCCCTATCTGCCTTTCTGAACTTGGTGATCTTTAAACTAGATTTGTCTCTTGTCTCCTTCGTCCAGTCTTTGGAACTCAGCAACTGCATTAGTTTGTTTTGTCTCCAAGTTAACCAAGCAGTCAACCGTCATTTTCATCTGTAAGATTTTAGCAGAAAGCAACCCTTGGAAGTATATGGCAGTGCTTCGAGTACATAATTTGAATTCTATCTCACCGTCAACTCATTCCTCGATCCACTTATGATATCTATCCACAGATATTACATGTGTATGGACTAACTATCTTCTACTAGTACAAAAGTAAAGCGATCCATTGCCTATACAATTTTATTACTATTGGTGGAACGCTTACAAAACTTATCTTATCCACACCCAATACATTTGTTCTATACTATAGCAGTGGACAGAATATCAACTATTTATTTTTCTGTATTTGTTAACTGTATAAGTGTAAATTTATAATGGCAGTGTATAAACTACAAACATACATCGGGGTTTAAAGCATCATCATCATTTATTTTTCTAACAGTATGGTTTCTTCATTTTGTACAATGACCAAATTGAAAGTTAATAGAAGAGGTATCGAAACTATTTCTGCCATATATACCGCTAACAGTTCGAATCTTACTCTCTTTCAACCTCTGGAAACAAACACAATTTTTTCTTATATATTTCAAAGTTTAGCTTGTTAGATTTTATAGGTTTTGCAACTCAATACACACACATATATACATATGGTGGAAATTATGGATAAGGTGTTGATTGTGGTGGTGAAATCATATTGTCAATGGTGAAAATCATGAATAGAGTAACATTAAATTTATTTTAAAATTGTTGAAGATAAAGTGATGTTCTATAAGGCCGAGTAGGGTTGGATAAACCCATATAGACTAAAAACAGATCTCTTTACCATGCCATTTAAAATACCTATGTGGATCCTTCTGTGTCGTCCCACTAAGCACCAACTGACGGAACTCTGTTAAAAGTAAAGTCTTTTTAATGGTCGTGACAGTTTTTATGGGTACACTGACCATTTTGCAAGCTTATTTGAGTATAAAGATGCGATCTGGAATTTGTTTAGTTCGGTGACCTACTTGGAAGTTACCCATAAGTACAGTGACGTATTAGTCCATTTACCCAGTGTGAATATATGAAATTATATATATGATTAGGGTGGAAGTTTAGTTGTAAATAATTTATCGCACTTGGATTTGAATCATCTTTTTTACCTATTATTAGTGTGTGCTTACATGGTAGAGTCTGTATATTAGCGTATGTATGATCGTAATTTATCGTCTTATATTGTATCTCGTGACTATTTGATTGTTGATTTCAATTTGATATTTGTTGTTTGCTAATTTGCTACCCTCTATTTTTCTTTAGAATTAAGGGTAAGGCTGCATTCATCTAACCCTCTCCAAACCTTACTTTTGTAGTGTAACATACTGGATTTGTTATTGTTATTTTATATACGGTTATATAAAATTAATGGATACTCTCAAATTCAAATTTCAATTATTTAATAATTTTTTTATTAATCTTTCATTAATTTTCAAATCATATTCGAGCATAATTAAGTGGATTTGGTAATTTTATTGTATTTCTTTAATTATATATAATTTAAAATTAGATTTAAATCATTATTTTATGAAAAATACATTATTACGTACCAGAAAATTAGGTTAACAGTTTTCCAAGCATTGTGTTTTCAAACGCCTTAAATCATCCGCTGGAAATCTTATTAAAATTGGTGGGGTGGTCCCACCTGGAAGACTCGGGTGCGAGAGTAACGGAATAAAAAGAGGAAATTATGGAATTAAAATTATAACTTGCATACCTGATTATGAAAAATGGACTCCATTATACAGGAGTGGTATTAGGGTTCCCAACTGATAATAGGAATTTCATCTATGTTATAAGCTAAGAGATAATACCATATTCTTATGTATATTGTCATGTATATGATGATGATGTCCTTAGTATAGCATTCTAAATAAGAATTCGTACTTGTATATTTGTTCAGAACTTATTTGAATAAAGACCTTTTAGACTCAATAGTATACAAGTGTCAAGTTCTAACTATAATGCTTTGAATAAAGTAGTTTTGGGTTCTGCAATGCCAATTTTACATGGAGAAATCATTTGGAAGCTCTCAGCAACATCATGGGAGAAGGATCAAAGGTACTAAGTTCATACGGGGATAGTATGATTTATCCCCGGACGGGTATAAAGATCAACAAGGGAAAAGATCTTCATACGGGGATAGAAGCCAAGCTTCAGGGGAAGAAAGCTACTTCAAAGAAAAGAGGTGTTTGTCTTCTTGCTTGGAAAGGAAGCCTCAATTATGTTACAGAGGTGTCAGAATTTGGAGGAGAACCAGTGGTCCAGAGTACACGTGGCAATGGAATGTTTAGCTAAAGATGGAATGAAAGATAGGAGTGCTGCAAGTCACCATCAAAGTGGTCCACACCATATGGGGATAACCAAAGCGGTCCACACCATCAGGGGAGAAATGAAGCTATCTTTTGTTTTCTATAACTATATAGGTCATTTGTACTCATCTTTCTATAATCTTGAGAGTTCTTATTTTCATCTTTGTATTGAAAGGATTTTAGAAAGATTGTAGCTCTTCGTTCTTTGCGAGATTTTTGATTACTTAGCAAGAAGGTAGCTCTGATTTGTAAAAGAGTTAGAGAGTTTTTGTAGCTTGTTTTGTAATTGTTGAAGCTACATAGATTTGCAGATTTGTAGCTGAGAAAGTATATTTGCTTATCTCAGAAAACCTTCAAAGTTTTAATACATCAAAATTTTGATATTTCTGTGTTGATTTACTTTGTTTGTTTTGCTTTGAATCTTCATAGTTTAAGTTTTGATTTCTTTGTGTTTCTAAAAGCAGTAAAGCTTGAAAAATTTGCTAAGTTTTGTATTGGGGGGGGGGGGGGGGGGGGGGGGGGGGGGGGGGGGGGGGGGGGGGG
>JAUEJK010029370.1:0-12752 GCA_032274865.1 Eryngium alpinum
AAGCAGGAACGCCAGACCAAGACTACTTTCCTGCGGCTTCCTGATATATCCACTAATTAATGACCCTAATCATCCTCAATCTTATCATACCTGTAGAGATACTCAACAGCATCTTGAGCCAGTGGCGGATCCAGACTAAGTTTAAAGAGGGGTCACTAAAGCATATACTAGGAGTCTAAAACTTCTGAAATAAGCTTTATATTGTATTATTATGTTGATGGGGTAAAAGAAATGGGTTCATTTTTCAAATTTTTATGTGGTCATAGTGGTAAAAATAACTAATTTAATTCTTAGTGGGCAAATCAAAGTGGGGTCATGTGACCCTCTTTGTTCCATGTCCATCCGCCTCTGTCTTGAGCTACAAGCAGGCCTCGAACTGGCAAGTTTCTAATGAAATAACAGAAACAGATGACAGTAAAGCTGAGGCATGACAATCCAGCATAGCATACACAAAGTCGCGTACCTTAAAATGAAATGATATGTTATTCCTATATGGAATATGCACTATTAAGTGGATAACCAATACTATAGACAATTATAATTCACCGACCACCAAATCATCAACGTGTAAAAGCAGCCAAAACATTAACACAAACAAAGTCTCTGTCACACAGAACTAACATATATGTAAAACTTACAATAGTAAAGCCTTAAATCGCGTACACATTTTAGTGTCATGACTAACATATGGGTATAACTCATTGCATTTTTTCTTTTGAACATGGGTAGCTCTTGCAATAAGAATAAACAGAAAATTAACAAATACAGAGACAATTACAGGTGATTAATTGAGTTGTCCGGTATGTGGAAAACGAATAACAAGAAAATACTCAAATTTATTAACCTGTATCAATCATCACAGAGTAAACCACTTTTTTTCTTAAATTTTGTCAAATCGTTATCTGATGTTCTGCCAACGTTTTAAAAAAATTGAGGTCGCCCAGATCGAGATAATTAAGAGAAATAGTAGATTACATCACCAAATTGACTGCACTGTTTTAATTAAGAAAATAAAGGAGTTAGAGCAAAATAAATGACACAGAGATAAAAGGAACCTGCTCAATTGTCCATTTTCCTTCAGTCTCATAATGTGATTCTCCCTCTCTTGTCAAGTTCTATTTTTTAGGGTAATTTGTATTTGGGTGGCAAGAAATGACACCAAGTTTTTTTATGGTGCTCGTGTCAAACGGCCGTCAGTTACACCGTTAAATTTGAAAATTTGAGTGAGTAAATTACATATTATTCTCATATAAATAATTTTATTTACAGTCTACTTATTTAATAAATAAAATAATTAAAAAATTATTTCAAGTTTTTCCATAACATTTAATATATATATTTTAAATATTATGGAAAACCTTATTTCTTCACTACTCTATCTTACTCATCTTCTCCGGCGGCAAAACCTTATCTACCGTCGTTTGTATTATTGCCGGCAAACTTCGGGATTCGCGGTCGTTTGGTTAAATACTGATCCAAAATATATAATATTAAAAGTTTGAATTAATAAAATATATAATATTAAAAATTATTTTAATTATTCAAAATAATATTAATTTATTATATACCATACCTTCACCGTCCTTTTTTTTCCCCTCTTTCCTTCTGCAGACACAATATCCGGCCCCCTCACCCAACCCCCAATCCCACACATATACATACATAAACCGAAACATACACTAAAATTCGGAATTTTTGATAAATCCTTTTTCAAAATATTAATTCTTCCATCAATTGAATATTTATTTACAAATTATTGAAGAAGAAGGGGACGGTAGGGTGGGTGATGGTAGTGGCGGCGGAATTGAGGTAGAATGGGGATAGAAGGGTGGAAGACTGAAAGATACTGGTGAGTGTATGTTGTGTGTATGTCTTGCACGAAGAAAAAGAGAGAAACAAGTGTGTGTGCGTGTGTGTGTGTGTTTTGGTGTGTGGCGACGCTGGAGATGTATCCGGGAAGAAGTGGGGAAGGCGAAAATATACATAGGGGTGTTTGGGTGGGACTTATAAGTGGTTTCAGCTTATAAGTGGAAAAAAAAACAATAAATAGATACTTCTTTTTAAGCTTTCACTTAAAAGTGGTTTTCTCACTTTAAGTTGGGCTGTGTGGCCGGGCTTAAAGCTGATTTATAAGTGGAAACTTAAAAAAAAGTACATATTTATTATTATTATTTTCACTTATAAGCTGCAGCCACTTATAAGTGATAGCCAAACACGGTAATAGATATGAATATTTAGTAAACTAAATTATATTTGTATTTTTATAAACTAATTTAAACTACATTTCAAATAAATATTTTAAAATATTTATTAAGTATAATATATTTATAAAAATTAAATATAAATAAATTTATTTTTTGAATACTACATACTATATTACATCTAAAATGTATAAATTAAATTTTATATAAATAAATTTTATTTTTATTAAATATTATATTATATTATATTATATTAATATCTTTTAAAAATATTGTATAGTACATTATATAAATTAATTTCTAATAAATTTTTAAATATTATATATTTATATGATATAAAATGTATATATAATATTATGGAAAATAACTTGAAATAATTTTTTAGTTATTTTATTTATTAAATAAGTAAACTGTAAATAAAATTATTTATATGGGTATAAGATGTAATTTACTCACTAACTTTTTCAAATTTAACGATTCCACTGACGACCGTTTGACACGAGCCACTAAATCGGTCGATTTTTTAAAAATTTAGTCATCGATTTATAAAAATTAAAGTTCGCCCACCATAAAAAAACTCGGTGGCATTTCTGGCCACCGAAATGCAAATTACCCTATTTTTTAAAATAAGTGCTTATCTGCCAAACAAGTCTCGGAAGCTATTGAAGAAGTTATTTGTGAGGGAAAAGGGGATGTCAAGGAAAACAGGCCGCG
Source organism: Eryngium alpinum (assembly GCA_032274865.1). Lineage (NCBI taxonomy): Eukaryota > Viridiplantae > Streptophyta > Magnoliopsida > Apiales > Apiaceae > Eryngium > Eryngium alpinum. The sequence continues at coordinate 2,916 of JAUEJK010029370.1, forward strand.
AGTTAGGAATATGAAAGTTTTAACTCCAAGAGTGGTGAGATCTTGGATGCACTGTTTGAAAGGTTTAAAAGGTTGTTGAATGATTTGAAGCTTTATCGGAAGTCTTACGCAAATCAAGATGTTATTGCCAAGTTCATGAGAGCTTTGCTTAGAACTTGAAATCCTAAAACCATAGCTATTGAAGAAGTCAAAGATCTGAAAACTCTTACTCTTGATGAGTTATTTGGCAGTCTCCATACCTATGAGTTAAGAGTTAATCAGAAAAATGAAAGAGGAAATGGAAAACCCAAGTCTCTAGCTCTATCTGCAGAAGGCAAAGAGATTTTTCAAGAAGCAGCAGCAGTGGATAGACATGAGAATGAGGACATTGAAGAGGAAGAGTTGATTGATGAAGGTGATCCAGAAGCTGATGCAGATCTTTATCCCAGTGATGAAATAAGCAAGATCCAAGAGGAGACCATGACCTTTGTTGCAAGAAGCTTTGCAAATTTCAAGTCCAGGAGAGGAAGAGGAAGATCCACTGCCAATACATGGAGAAAATCAAGTAGGCAATTTGGATCAAATGCGCAGTCTACAGTTACATGCTATAACTGTAATGAAATTGGTCATTACTCATCCCAGTGCAGAAAGCTAAATCCTTCTAGACCAGGTGCTGGTGGAGCTGGCAGCGGAAAGGCTAGCAGTGGATCCTCAGAACTTGAAAAGTTGAGAAAGAAAAATAATGATCTATTGAAGAAAACTCAAAGAGGTTCAGGAAAGGCTTATGTTGCTAATGGTAAGGATTGTGCTGATAATGATGAAGGTGATGAGCATCAATACAAGAATATTGGATTAATGGCAACAGGCTCAAGTAAAAGTAATGTGTCTAAGGAAGTATAGATTCTTGACAGTGGATGTTCCAGGCACATGACAGGAGAAAGAGCCATGCTCACAGACTTTGAAGAAAAGGCTGGTCCATTTATTACCTTTGGTGACAAAAGCAAGGGTAAAACAATGGGATATGGCAAAGCTATATATGGAAATGTTATTTTGGAGGATGTAGCTTATGTTGCTGGATTAAAGCATAATCTCTTAAGTATTAGTCAATTTTGTGACAGAGGTTATGAAGCAAAATTTGATGGCAAAGTTTGTTTATTCTCAAATAAAGATGTGAAATTCCCTGCTCTAAAGGGTGTGAGATGTGGAGATGTATATCAAGCGGTTTTTGATAGTTCTTCCAGTACTGAAGTTTCATGTTTCTTAGGTAAATCCCAGAGGGTGAAGGAAAGCTATGGCATAAAAGACTATCTTATTTAAATTTCAATAATTTAAATGAGCTAGTTAAGAAGGATTTAGTGGTTGGTCTTCCCAAATTAGAATTCTCTAAGAATGGATTATGTGACGCATGTCAAAAAGGAAAGCATAGAAAAGTCGGCTTCTGCAGCAAAGAATTTACTTCCATACCAGATCTACTGCAACTCTTGCATACGGATTTGTTTGGACCAGTAAATATCATGTCCATTTCAAGAAAGATATTTGCACTGGTAGTTATTGATGATTACTCAAGGTACTCATGGGTAAGATTTCAACACTCAAAAGATGAAGTGTCACATCAACTTATGGATCTCTTTACACAACTGGAACTGGGTCAGGAGATAAAGTCAAGACTTTAATGAAATGGATCAGAGTTCAAAAATTCAGTCATGAGTGAATACTGTTTGATGAATGGAATTAAGCATCAATTTTCAGCTCCAAGAACTCCACAACAAAATGGAGTGGTCGAAAGGTAAAATAGGAGCTTGATTGAAGTAGCTAAGACTATGTTAGCTGAATCAAAGTTGCCAACATATTTCTGGGTTGAAGCTGTATCAACTGCTTATTTCATTCAAAACAGATCTCTAATTGTCAAAGGCAAAGGAAAAATTCCATATGAATTAATGACTGGAAGAAAACCAAACATTAAATTCCTACATATTTTTGGATGCAAATGTTTTGTTCTAAAGAATCATGGAGAGAATCTGGGGAAGTTTGAAGCAAAAGCTGAAGAGGCAATATTTCTTGGCTATTCTCTGACAAGCAAAGCTTTCAGAGTTTACTTACTGGAAAGACAGATTGTAATTTGAAGCTATTTATGTAAGCTTTGATGATGGAGTAATCAATGGAGTTGATGATGAAGGATTCATGGAAGAATTAAAGTTTGAAAATGAAAGTGACTCGGATGAGGGAAATGAGGAAGGAGATCCATCCAATCCAGTTCTAGAAAATGAAGAAAATGATGATAATGCGACACCTGATATGTCCTTCACTAATAATGTTATATCTGTGGATATCTCTTCGAATGTTGTTGAGCCTTCTTCAAGTATTATGAGGGATAGTCTATCCCTCCTCAGTTATCCTCCAACAGGATAAATTCAGAAAACTCAGCAGTGGATGGTAGCTTCTAGGATCTATCAAATGAACTGTCCAGAATTCAAAGAGGAATTGGGAAATTAAACTTGGGGGGAACAAGCTCAAGTAATAAAGCAGTTTCCAGGATAAATACTAGCCTGCCTCATCAAATCAAATGGACAAGAGATCATCCCATAGACCTGATAATTGGAGATCATCATGAAGGTGTAAGAACAAGGAGAAAGGCATCAAATAATGAATGTCTTTATGGTTGCTTTCTCTCTCAGATGGAACCAAAGAAGATTGAGGATGCTATGGAAGATGCAGATTGGATTGTGGCAATGCAAGAGGAACTTGGTCAGTTTGAAAGAAATAAAATCTGGAAGTTGGTTCCCAGGCCAAGAAACGGAGCTGTAATTGGAACAAAATGGGTCTTCAGGAACAAGTTGGATGAAGAAGGGATTGTAACAAGGAATAAAGCAAGACTGGTGGCCAAGGGATAATCTGAAGAAGAAGGAATAGACTTTGATGAGACTTTTGCTCCTGTAACAAGACTAAAAGCAATTAGAATCTTTCTTGCCTATGTTGTTCATGAAGATTTTAAAGTTTACCAAATGGATGTCAAAAGTACCTTTCTTGATGGTAAACTTGAGGAAGAATTTTATTTGGAATAACCACTAGGTTTTAAAGATGAAAAGAAGCCAAATCATGTATACAAGCTAGAGAAAGCTTTGTATGGACTGAAACAAAACCCCAGAGCTTCGTATGACACTCTGTCCAAATTCCTGTGTGAAAACAAATTTGTTAGAGGAACAGTGGACAAAACTCTTTTTCACAGAATCTGTGGAAAATATATTGTCCTAGTGCAAATATAGGTTGATGATATCATCGTTGGCTCTACTAATGATAATCTCTGTCAGAAGTTCTCAAAGTTAATGCAGAATAATTATGAAATGAGTATGATGGGAGAATTGAGTTACTTCATTGGGCTTTAGATCAGACAGCTTAAAGATGGAATTTTTATTTATCAGTCAAAGTATATTGGAGAAATTCTTAAGAAGTTTGACATGGTAAATTCAAAAGAAGCTAAGACACCAATGGCTACCAACACTAAACTCAATGCATATGAAAAAAAAATGGAGCAATTGGATATGAAGCTATTCATGGGGATAGTTGGGTCTCTGTTATATCTGACTGCAAGCAGGCCAGACTGTTGGGTGCTATTGGGCCTATCTCAACCCAAAAGCTAGCTTGAAGGTTGAGGACTTCCCCTCACACTTATATTCAAGCACCAAGCTCCTTCCACAACAGATGTGGGAACAACCCAACAATCTCCCCCTTCACACATCGGGCCTTGGAAGACTCATCAAAGACACTGTTGGGTCTTGGCAATTTTTTTTCATCAAGACGCCATCTGTACCGTGTGATCGGGCTCCCCCGTGGCCCAACTTGGAGCCCAAACCAGAGATTGTTGTAACCTGAGCTCTGATACCACTTGTTGGGTGCTATTGGGCCTCTCTCAACCCAAAAGCTAGCTTAAACATTGAGGACTTCCCACACACTTATATTCAAGCACCAAACCCTTTCCACAACCGATGTGGGAACAACCGATGTGGGAACAACCGATGTGGGAACAACCCAACAATCTCCCCCTTCACACATCGGGCCTTGAAACACTCATCAAGGACACCGTTGGGTCTTGGCACAATTTTTCATCAAGACGCCATCTGTACCGTGTGACCGAGCTCCCTCGTGGCCCAACTTGGAGCCCAAACCAGAGATTATTGTAACCTGGGCTCTGATACCTCTTGTTGGGTGCTATTAGGCCTCTCTCAACCCAAAAGCTAGCTTGAAGGTTGGGGACTTCCCCTCACACTTATATTCAAGCACCCAACCTCTTGTTGGGTGCTATTAGGCCTCTCTCAACCCAAAAGCTAGCTTGAAGGTTGGGGACTTCCCCTCACACTTATATTCAAGCACCCAACCTCTTCTACAACAGATGTGGGAATAACCCAACAATCTCCCTCTTCACACATCGGGCCTTGGAAGACTCATCAAGGACACCGCTGGGTCTTGGCAATTTGTTTTCATCAAGACGCCATATGTACCGTGTGGCCGAGCTCCCCCGTGGCCCAACTTGGAGCCCAAACCAGAGATTGTTATAACTTGGGCTCTGATACCACTTGTTGGGTGCTATTGGGCCTCTCTCAAACCAAAAGCTAGCTTAAAAGTTGAGGACTTCCCTCACACTTATATTCAAGCACCCTTGAATATAAGTGTGAGGGAAGTCATTTACCTTTAAGCTAACTTTTGGGTTGAGAGAGGCCCAATAGAACCCAACACAGACATCATATTTGCCACATGTATGTGTACAAGATTTCAAGTAAATCATAAGATGTCTTATCTTCTTGCTCTAAAGAGAGTTCTCAGTTACTTAAAAGGAACCAAGGAGATAGGCATGTGGTATCCAAAAGGAAAAGGTTTTCATCTGGTGGGATTTAGTGATGTTGATTATGCTGGATGCAAAATTGATAGAAAAAGCACCACTGGAAGCTGTCAGTTCTTAGGAGGCAAACTAGTCTCGTGGTTCAGCAAGAAGTAACACTATGTGTTCACATACACCGCTGAAGCTGAGTATCTTACAGCTGGGAGTTGTTGTGCTCAAATTTTGTGGATGAGGAATTAACTTATGGACTACTTCAATCGGAGCCCTATCTCGTTTGCTCTCAATGCTGCTCCGGTGATGTCCAAGAAAGTGATTGAAGAAATTTGGGACTTAGCTGAGGTAAATTTTGTTCCTAGCACTCTTGAACCTAGCACTATCTCCTTCACTATCAATGGTGAAGCAGAAATCTTGTTTCCTGCTTTAATAAACACTGCTCTGCACTTGCCCAATGAAAATCTTGTTCCTGACCCAACTGAGGAACAAATTACTAATATGCTAAGAGAAATGCACTGTAGAGATGTAGATACTATCAAGTTTTCAAAGTTAACCAGAGCCCTAATTAGAAATGAATGGTCCTATTTTTTTGCTGTCATTTCTCATTTTTTTAGTGGTAAGTGTAGTGCATGGGACTTACTGCCTGCTTTAGTTTTCAAAATTGTTTACAGTCTTTATAGTAATACTTCTATTAACATTGGAGAATTATTATTTATTGAAGTGGTTGCTAAGCTTGGGCAGAAAGCCTCAAGAGGTAAAGACAATTACTTTCGCAGATTCTTCATGATTATTGCTAATCACTTATGTGGAAATCTTGAAGTAGAACAATCTGACATTGTCCCTAACTGTCAAGGAACCTCAAGACTGTTAACAGAAGTGTTTAACAGGATTGAGAATACTTGGGAGTTTGTGTTGCCCAATCATATGAAGGCAATTGTAACTATAGAAGCTACTATGGGAGAGGACCAAGCTCTCCCTAGCCAGGCAGCACAACCTAAGAGAAATTACCCCAGAAAATCCAAACCATCTTCATCTTCCACTGCCATTCCCAAAAAGAAGGCAGATGGAGCAAAGAGGAAGCTTCAAATTGTGCCTGAATCTGAGGGGGATGAAGAACAAACCACTGTGAGAGCTGAGGGAGAAACAAGACAAGAAACCCAAAGTGAGGAACCCCAAGCCAGTCTAGCAACTTCTCAATAAGTTGTTAGTACTAATATGGGAGAACAAAATCTATCCACTGCTTCCCAACAAGCTGTGGATATTGAAGAAAGCCTCAGTTCCAAGGCATCACTTGCACACACTCACACAAAATAAAAAGTTCTCTTCCACAGAAAGAAGAAGTTGAAAAAGCTGAGTGAAAGCACAGAGAGCACAATGCACATTGCACAAACTAATCCTCAAACTGAGCTTGCTCATTCTACTTCTTCTTCTTCTGAACAAGTTCCAACATTCAGTAGTGACATTCCACAACTCACTAGTCCACGTAAGTTCCCATACGGAATGATGGATGATATTATGGATCTACATTCTCACACTTCTCCATGACCTGTCTAGGAGGAATCAACACTCAATATACATACACAAGTAGAAGATGAAGTGATGGCAGAAAACATTGTGCTAATTGATCTTCATGATGCAAGATTTGATCCATCCACTGCTCACATTACTTCAGCAGTGGACAACATCACATCCACATACATTGCTTCATCTGTGGATTTCTTAGCATTTGGCCAAGCTCAGTCTCCTAAGGATGGAAATGTGGTTTCCCCTCAAGCATATTCACCTAAGGATGTTACTCAACTTCTAACCACTTCCATTCCTGATTCCATAACTCAAGTGGGATCTCCACTAGTTGAGGATGTTGCTCTGCATTCACCAAGTACTTCATTTCATGCAGCATCCCCTTCTAGTCCAGTTGCTTCCCCAACTTAAATGGTGGCCAAAGTTCTGACAGAGCTTAGGGAAAGCCACAAACCATCATCCCCAGGAAGCCCAACTAGGTCTATGAGAGGTGAGGGTGAGGAAACAATAAGTGATAAAGCACAAGAAAATACAAGTGCTGAGAGGCTGGTTAACCTAAGTGAGGATCAGGCAGAAGGAGAGATTGAGAGGCAAGCTTTAGAACGCTTGGCAAAAGGAGAGAAGATAGTGGCCTTAGAGAGCCAAGGTGTGGGAGTGGTGAACAGAGATGAGATCTCTGAAGAAAAGAATAAAGATAAATCTTCCTCAACAGTGGATAAACCTGTTTCTTTGGTACCTACTTCATCAGTGGATGCCAGGGTAACTAGTCCAATCCCTTCCACTGCTGATTCATCAACTTCTAAACCTTTACTTGCACCTCACACCTCACCAGGTTCTCCTCCTGCTATATCTTCTCCTTATGAACCTCATGAAGAGGCATGGATGCAGGATGGTTTTACAAATTCAGCTGCTTAAGCTAAGGAAGCTATCCTTCAACATGTTTTCACTTCTCAAAAAGTTACCATAAAGGGCTTCACTAACTTATAACAGCACATTTGGATGCCCAGCTCCATGCAGTCTTCAAACACCAATTTCTTCTAGCCAACAACCAAGTCTCCTTAGAGGAAAAAGTTAATAAACTCAAAACTGATATGACTCAAGTCAAAGATATGCCCAAATAACTTTTGTCTATTTTGAACCCTGGTAATGATGATTCCAAAAGGGGGGGAGAAGAATGATGACAAGCCTCAAAAGGATGATAACAACACTGGCAGTGGAAGTGGCAACATTGAAACTGGCAATGGACAAGGTAATAAAAGGAGTGATAAGGAAGGTGGGAGTTATAAGGATGCAGATAATGACAGATCTCAAGGGAGTCCTGGCAACGAAGGTGTTCATAGGTCCTCTACACGAGAGCCCCAAAATGAGGACATGACAGTGGAAAGGTTAGGAAATTTTTAGGAGAAGAGACCAGCAGTTGCCTTCAATACAAGAATACCAACAGCTATGTGGAAAGGCATGCATTCTGGAACTAGAGCCCATAAATTCATAGACAATGATGGTGTCAAAGTGGTTTATTCTTCCATTGCCATTAACTCTGATGGTTATGATCCTGAAGCCCCTCCTTGTATTGAACCTGACTTTGTTGTACCCATGATAAATGAAGCTGAAGCAAAAGTAGGGGTGAGCATTCAGTTCAGTTATCCGAAAACCGAACCGAATAAACCGAAATCTATTTCGGTTCGGTCGGTTTTCAGTTTTTAATTTTTAAAAATTTCGGTAATTCGGTTCGGTTTTCGGTTAAAACCGAAAAAATTGAATTAACCGAATAGTAGCAATTTTATGCACTGTTACACTATATACTGTTACTGTATATGTTAAAGTAAAGTGAAGAACTTTTGGTATATGTATTTCACCCTTACATCATAACAATTATTTATTTATAATATTGTTATATTTTATAAGAAAATTATTATATAATAATAATAATGATTTATAAAGAATCGGAAAACTTATTTCATTATATAGCAGCACATAAAAGATTTTCAATAAGGTTTAAAAAATTAAAATTTTGAATATATATTTTTATAAATTAAATTTAAAATAAATATTTTATTTATTTTAAAAAAAATATTTTTATTTAATATCTTAAAATTTTAGTTTTTTAATTCGGTTTTCGGTTATAACCAAAATATTTAATTCGGTTCGGTGCAAAACCGAAATTATTTCGGTTCAGTTTTCGGTTTGATTTTTTTATAAAATTTTGTATTCGGCTACCGAAATAAAATTTGGTTCGGTTAAAACCGATTGCACACCCCTAAGCAAAAGAAATATTGCCTGATGATCAAGAAATGGCTGAAGCTGAAGTTAATCCTTCCTCTACTAAAAATCCAGAAATTCAAACTCAAGCTAAGGGGGGATTTATAGCGGAAGCAAAAAGGGCAAATCAAAGGTAATTGGAAAATCAACATAAAATCATTGAAGCAAACAGGTTAGCAGCTGAAGAAATTCAAAGACATTGGGATTAGGATGAAATGGAAAGGATGAAGAAAGAAAAGAAAGGATCCGAGAAATCCAAGGAAGAAGAGAGCAATGAGAAATCTGATAGAGAAGCTAAGGCAAAAACAACTTTGGATAATCTCAATCTCTATCTGGAAATGGAAGAAAACAATCTCTTGGATCCTGACACAATGATAATGGTAGAATGGAGGCATTTGAACAATGCAAATAAGCATAAGTTAAGGGAGTTAAAAAGAAGGCATGAACAAAGGATAGAAAAAACAAAGATGGATGAATTGGAAGATCTCAAGAGGATTGAATGAGAGTTTCAACAGGAGAAGATTGTGACACCAAGTCAACAATCTGTGGTACCACAAACTCAATCTCCATCCACCTCTCAACAGCTAACTACTGACATTGCTCAAGTTAGTGAACCTCAAACAATTCCTCCATCCACTGCTATTGTTACAGTTGCTCAACCTCCACCTATTGCTATACCTTTACCTCCAGTAACCACTGCCATTGTTCCTATAGCTCAGCCAATCACTCCCATTGCATCTTTACCACAAACATCCACAGTCATTGTTCCTACATCTCAAATATCCACCTCCATAATTCCTCACATTTCCACTCCAGAAAACTACAAAATTCCACAAAAAGAAATAATCCCAACCTCAATCAGACTAATCTTTAAGGCCTTCCCTCACATCATAGATCCTTGTTCAAGGATTGAGATTCAAACCAGAGTGCTTCCAGTTCCAAGCAATGCCAACTTAAGTCATTTTGCCCTTAGTCAACTCAAAGCCATCTATGCCTACAACTTTATCAATTGTTATCCATCAACCAAATATATGAACCTTGGTTACTGTAATCCAACTTTCTTGCTGATGTCCACAGTATAGTTCTTCAAACTAACTCTGCTGGTGAACAAAGAATCTGGTGTACAATGAAGAATGGATCTGGTATGCCAATAACAACAAAATAGATAGATGCGAGAAGACTTGAGGACTTAAGTGTAATAATGAAGAAGGTAAATTGGGCAAATCCAGGCAACAAGGAACTCATAGATT